>JAJHUR010092590.1:0-57111 GCA_027495735.1 Lutjanus campechanus
GCATTTGTTGTCACTGCACTTATTCTCTCATTTTGATTTTGATTTCATCCACATTGTGCTTTGTGTGTGTTTATTATTTCCCTCTTTTCTTATGCAACTATTTTCCCCCTTGGTAATCCATGAGGGAAAACATGGAATTAGTTTGTAAAGCGTGATAATAATGCATGGCCATAATAACTTGACTCAAGAGGATTAGCAAATGTGCATTGTCTGAAGCAGCAGTCTCTTGGGTGATCAGCTGGTTGCCTCCCTAAACAGTGGCTGCCTCTGCCAATTAAAAATTCAGTCTAGTCTGCCTCTTCAAATGATTAATTCTGCCCACGCTGTCGATGGCCTGCCAATTATTGTCGCCCAATTGGTATTAATAGGTAGAGGATTTCCTGATGTTGAATTTATCATAGTCTGTGAAAACTTCTCCCCTTGGCTTTAATTAGCTCCCACTTATAGTGCATGCAGAACACACACTTGCACGTTTATGCACATGCATATATGCAGAACTAAGGCTTTAATCTGTGGTCTTGTTTTTTTTCCATGTGTTTAAGATGCTGCTTTTCTGATTTTATTTATGAATTTTTGCTCAAATAATCCTTCTTCGAAAAAAAGTGGATGCATACATGAATCTGTTTTAGTGATTTTTGTTGAGTGCTGTTCTCGTCTGGACAGGTTTTATCCTATGAGCTTGGTTGACTAATCTTCCCTCGTGTAGTTATTAAGTAACATGCACTCAAACGAGAGAGGAAGAGAGGGAAGAAAGGCTTCTTTTTTTTCTGCAGGTGTGATTCAGCACACAGCAGACAGACAAAACAATCCCTACACTGCTTCAATCTGCCGACCAGCTCAGCCCGGGTATCAATATTAAGCTATTGTCGGGTATCATTGTGTTAATGCATTTATAAATGGACCAGAGATATTGCCCTAGACCTCAGCCAAGCAGAAGCACATTAAATCACAGAATAATCTAATGAAATATTTATTCAAGTTTTTATTTTTTTTTCTCCCTCTGAGCTAGTCTGATGGATAGCCTTCCTCTGTGGGTTGCCTGCCAATAAAAAGAGAAAAGGAAAGAAACAGGGATAGTTGTAACATAGCATATGCATCAAATTGTAGGTTTTCTCCATCACTTTGGCTCAAACAGTCTTAACATTCTCTAAACTGTAAGTGCAGCTGTCACAGCTGTGTCATCACACATTCTATTGCACATCACAATTCTATTGCATATCTGCAAAAGGTCGTAACTTACCCAAAATATTTCATTCATGCTTCAAAACCAAGTTATCATGTTAGTAAATTGGCCAGTGCCGCCAAAATGTTGTTCTACTTTTTGTCTAGCTGAATGCTATTTTGTATCGCACTGAACTTTTTAGATTCAGATTTCAACAGTATGTATTTACTGGTCGTAAATATTATAGTAAATACTGTACAATCCCATAGTACACGTTTGTGTAGCTTTGTGTTACATGTCGCTACTGTAAACAGAAACTTCACCTTTGATCTTCCATGTAATGGTATATACAATAATTTGCCACAAAATTACAACCATGCCAAAACACAAAAGAACACACCCCTGCCCCCCTTTTGCTAGAATTTTGCTAACATTAGCTATCAGATGTAACTAGCAAGATTGAGGTAGATTAGCTAGCTAGTTAACTAGCATTTTGGTAACATTAGTTAATTTAAGAGGTGACTATACACAAGGCTTTTACAGGTCTTCCGATAATGTCAATTTTCTTTTCCTAGGATGATAAAGGAATAACCATCCTACTCTACCTTTGATTGGCTAACTCCCTGTTGTCATTGGTTGGACTGGGTAGGTTGAGGAAAGGTTTTGCCATGAGAAGTGAGACTGATAGGGAATATCAGGATAAGCCAATTAGAGCAGAGTAGGATGGTTTATTCCTTCACCATCCTAGGAAAAAAATGCTGCCCTGGTGATGTTTTTTTTTTTTTTTTTAACCACATAACATATCAAAGTGCGGGAAACAGGAAAGGAGGAAGTTGACCGAGGTTCTGCTAGGTACCAAGATTGCTTAATTGTTATAGGAGCACAGTGCAAAAAGGGGTGGGACTTAGGAAGGGTCACTTACCAATTTAGCAGACATCACAAACATTCCATGTCATAGATATGGAAAATGCTCTGACAGATTTTGAGAAGTAAATCTATCATTTTGTCTGTGATTTCCAAATTATACAGTTCAGTTTTGATCAGTGAGACGTGCAAGTGGTTAATGTACAAAATTGCTGACAGTTCTCTTTTGCACACATATGACAAAACACTTTTGACAAATGAATGAAGAAGAAATTCAAATTTCTTGTGAACGACATACTAATTGCTTTTTGAGATTTGAATTTATTGTTTTGAAAAAAGAAAAATCTCAGAAAAAAGTGAAGGAGAAAAACTGTAAAATAATATTGTGCATGACATGAGACAAGCCTGCAGTTGTCCTGTAGAAACTCCTGAAAGACAGTGGCGTTGATTAAACTCTGGTTTGTTGAAGCGTCTCCCTGCTCTTTGATATGATGGAAGTGTGAGTGCATCTACACATCTCCATATTGTGTATAAGCCTTATGGAAAGTGTCAAAGATCACGGCCCTGCTGTAGGACAGCATCTCCCCTGAGGGAACAGATGGGATAAATTCACTTACAGACTGTAAACAGAGCTGTGGAAGTGACATGGACGGTACATACACAACATGCTGTGATGATTTAACACATCAGTGTAGCACAGGCCTTTTGCCAGTGTGACCATTGTATGGTTGCTAATGAAATTAAACAACTTCATAAAGGCTTTAAGAAGGAACTGATTCCATTTCAGCCGAGCACGTGAACACTGAGACACAGGAAAAACAATTCTCAGCCTGCTTGCAGTTTTGTGCAGTGATTCGATTTAACAAATCTAGAATAAAATCTTCTGTCAGGGCTAGTGAGCGAAGGCCACCGAGCCAAGCTAATGCAGTAACAACACTCGCCTCGCAATCTTTAAACGTCTGTAAATATTGTAATAAGCAACAGGGCTTTCCTCATAAAAGATGCAGCAGCTCAACTGGTACTGACAGGCGCTATGGGCCTTGACTTCAGGATGAGGAGTGTTGCCTCCCTCTCTCTTCTCCTCTTTTTCTGTTGGTTTTCCAAGGAGATTGCCAATCTCACATGCCGACAAGGCCGTACTCTGCTGGAGGTTAGTGTTCGCACACCAAACTCACCTGGCTTTTATTCTGTCTCTGCTTCCTTCCCCTTAATCCCTGCCCGAGAGAGCCTTTCAGATGGATTGATTTCCTGCTGCAATGCAACATTCATTATGGCTCGCAGTATATTATGCTTTCAGTATGTTGGAAGTGCCGTTATTCCATGACCTTTCTGGAATATGTTTGCTCTTAATGGGTGCCTGGAGCGGAGACAGATATAGGAAGATGTACTATGAGGTCTAGGGGAAAACATGGACCAATTTCATCACTGAGACACTCGTTTATGAAGTTATACACTACATGTGTATTTCATTAGATGGACTAAATAGAGCAGTGGTGGTTTGTTTTAGACTGTTGAGAGCATTGTGTTTTGAAGGCATGGTTGTAATAGCTTGGGTGTTAAGGCACTAAAAGGTTTTTCATCACTTGGCTACCTGGAAGTGAACCCATTTGTTATTCCGTCTTTGTGTTTGCTTATGCTGCTGTTGATTCCATGATTCCAAAAATGTGTTTCAAAAAGTTTTTAAAAATGACCAATGATGTCTGAAATGAGTAATCTGTCTATTATGAATTAATTCTAGAAATACAATTATTAGCAGGGAACTACAGGCCAGTAATTGTGACATCACTAGCACAGAAGAAATCTAATCAGGACAGGATATACTGCTGACCAGATTAAATTAAACAGATTTTTTTCACAATAAGCAGTATTGATTTATATCTGAAGGATCAACTGCCCTTCAGCTTCTCACGGTTCCTGCTAAGTGATCAGCAGCTTTGGACAGTCAGTCAATGGTATACGTATATAAACGTCTAAAAAGCTTTTGATACAGCTCCTCATAAAAGACTGCTGTCAAAATTGAAATCCTGTAGATGACAGAGTTACAGACTGGATACAGGAGTTTTTAGACGTGGTGGCAAATAGTTCTCACTTAAGACTGAAAAACGATGACATCTGGAGTTCCACAGGGATCTGTGCTGGGCCCTGTATTCTCTGTTGACTATGTAAATGGTTTAGATGCGATACATTTGGATGCATATACTTTTTGCAGACAACACAACACAGAGCCTGAATAACTGGTGTGATCAGTGGTTACAGATAATGATCCAGAAAAATGTAAACAGTTACACACTGGGAAAACAAATGACGACAGGGTTCAGTTTACAGTTGGAGAACTGGTGGTTAAGCAAGTGGATGAGGAAAAGGATAGTGGTTGATAGTTAATGAGTTCACAATCTGGGGTCTTTATAAACTAAAATATATAGCAAAAATTGAAAAGTTTCAGAGAAGAGCTAATTCCAGGTCAGAAAGAGAGGCCATGAAATGAGAGGTTAAGAAAATTACAATAACTATTTATACAGGAGACAAAGAGGAGACATGCTTGAGGTCTCTAAGAATTAGGGGATGCACACTACATAGTAACTATATCGATATCGGTGTACATTTGCCAATAAATATCGGCTATAATATCTCTAATAAGAATATACAGTATCACATCTTAGCCTGTCATACATATTTGAAATAGGTATGACTTAAAAGTGAAGGAGCCTGCTCTATATACTCTGGAAGCTTGTTCCATGCTTTTTTTCTCTCTTGTCAAGGAAACATTTAAGTGCAATTAATTTGAAGGAGTTCACTCTTAAAAATAGATTGGATTCATTCTGGTAGACAAAGGATATGTTGTATAATTATTAATTATTAAGCTGATTTGTGATTATTTGTGAAATTAAATGTATTTTTGTTGAGTTTCTATCCTGTGCCAGAAAACTTTAGATTTTAATATTATTGCTATAATTGACAAGATCAAGAGAGGAAGTAAATGTGAATTCATTAATTTTTTTAGGCAGCTTTTTTCTGTCTTCTTTGGTTGTTCTAATAGTCTTTTCAGATTTTGCACAGTGGATTGAATTATTTTTGGTGTGTTTAAGGTCACATTTCTCCTCTGAAGGTAGAGTCGGTAGAAGCGTCCCACCTTCTTCTTCATGCACAAAGGTCACAGCTATTTCCTTAGTCTAAATAGAGGGATAGAAGCCTATCTATTTTGTATGGGTAGCTTAGCAGAGAGTGCCATTGCCTACAGAGCAGAGTGTACTCTTATGAGGGGGGGTTATAAAGGCACAGAGGGAAAAAAAGGAGCGAGTGAGGGAGGGAGGAGGGGGTTGGTGGTTTCTGTTAGAATAGCATGAGCTCTTTAATGTTGTGTTTGAGCCTGGCTGGGCACAGATTCATTTTAGAAGGAAAATGAAATAACAAGGGAGAGGGGGGAGAGGAGATTTTAATGCAATGTTTTGTGATAATCCCTCTCCATTTTGGAATGGTTCAGGAGAACTCATGCGATAAAGCCTTGTACAAGCCTGGAAAATAATAAGTTATTTGTCTTGCCTTATAGTGCTGTGCCCTTGGAGGGCTCGCTAACCCCCATGTTTTGGCCAAAAAACAATCACAGATTAGTCAAGCTGTCACATCTCTCTGATTGCCAAATGGTTGAGCCCTTGATGCTGGTGTGAATGAACAATGCATAAATGTCGTGTACATGTATCTGCCTGAGAGTGCATGCGAACAACACAAAGCTGCGCGGATATGACTTAGCACTGTCTGTCACTCGATGGGATTGGACAGGGGAGGACGGCTCGTGTGTGTGTGCAGCGGGGCCCGCAAGGCAAATGACAGACAGACACGTGGGCACAGAACAATGGATGTATGGACAGATGGATAAGTGGAGGGGGAAAAGATGAAGTGTTTGTCAGAGATGCAGAAACAAATAGTTGCTTTTATCCCAAGGCTGTGGGGGAGTAGAGTGATGGCTCAGCTCGGGACATGGAGGATCCCCCTGACAGGTTGAGAGCTGTATGGACACCGGAGGGCGGGATTGATGGAGGGTGGAGGAGGAGGAGGAGCAGAGGCCAAGTTTGGCAGGTGTGTAAAATAATCACCTGGAAGCTGTTAACATGAGAAAATCCCTCAAGTAATACTCATTACAATATTACTGCTGCTACTGCCAGTACAAATACTGACTTCTAGTACCCTCTAAGAAATAAGGGTTCCAAAAGGGTTCTTCCTGAGGGGCTGAGGTTCTACCCAGAATACAATATGGTTCTTCATAGAAGTGGAACCTTTCTAAAAGTTGCTACCAGGAACCAAAAAGGGCTCTCCTATGGGAACAGCCCAAAGAACCCTTTTAGGTTCTAGTCAGCACTTTTATTTCTAAGAGTGAAAATTTGCCAAATGTCATCTTTAAATGGCCATGGGTTTTTGGTAGAACTTCCAGGGTGGGTTCCTCTTAGCACCCTGAGAGGGTTTAACGGTTCTGTATAGAGTCCTCAGAGAGGGTTCTTGGTAGAACCATCACACTATAGAAGGGTTCTCTGTAGAACCTTAATAGGGAGTTCTGGGTGAAACCTTTGACAGATGGTTGTACAGCCCTCTTCTCATTTGCACCCTTAGATTAGAAGGTACAATGGTTCTGGATAGAACCCCCCGGGGGGTGGGGGGGTTGTGGGCGGAACCTTTCACAGATGGTTGTATGACCCTTATGTTGGGTTTTAGGTAGAACCCTCTGAAAGGGTTCCCCTGAGGAACAAGCCAAAGAACCCCATGTAACTCTAGTTAGCACTTTTATTTCTAAGAGTGTACTGTCTCATCTGCTCACGATTCACTAATAAACATGCTGCAACAACAGACTAAAGATGCTAAAAAAGGAAGTATTTTGACAACGTAAATGATATTCCACATTACCTCCCCAAATGGCAATTATGACAATGGTAAACAAGACCTTTTTCCTACAGATATTTAACAGTCCCCAACTTGTAATGAAGACCTGTTTTAGAAAATGGAAAATGTCTATGAATGCTCAGGTCCGTGAGGGATGTGTGAAGATACATGCTGCTCAGCACAGTTATAAATAGAAATTCTGTGGTATTTCCGAAAATAGGTTAAGCTGCCATCGCTGCACTGCTGGCATGACATCACTGATTGCCTGCCAGCCTCCCCCAAAAGACTGCTCCCATACTGTGCTCAAAAAGAGGGAGAAAATGAGGGGGGGTGAGACAGAGGGAGCATCTGTGGGCGACTGTAGGGCCATGTATGTCCGCCTCGTTCCCCCCCACCCCCCCCCACCCCACCCCATCCCATCCCTTCCATCACGCAGCCATCTCTCCCCTCACTCCTTCCATCTATCTTCCCCACTGAAGCGGCGTCGCTGTAGCTAACAGTCTTTGTGCTTTATTGCCAGAGACACAAACTGGTCAAGGGCTTTGTACTGGAGATGTATCGCATCCACATTTTTTTTTTTTTTTTTTAGTGTGATACAAGCAAATTGTGTGCCAAATAGTGCAGGAGACACGGATGAAAGACGGAATTTGTGTTTCTTTTTTGATGATCAAAATGTTAATGTGGATGAATGAGCAGAGTATGTGGACTTTATGTGAGTTCCAACATGGCAGCCGTTCTGTGGTTCACTATTCAACGGTAGATCTGGCTTAATTAAAAAAGACTACTCAAATTAATTAATGGCTGATGGGTTCTCATATCTGTTTTGTCGGCTCTTTGGGTTCACTCCAGAATTCTGTCTTCTGATCTATCTATCTATCTATCTATCTATCTATCTATCTATCTATCTATCTATCTATCTATCTATCTATCTATCTATCTATCTATCTATCTATCTATGTTTTATCTTGTTTGGTCTTTAGCAGAACAGTATTTCTGGAATCCACCAGGCTGAATATGGTTACTAGGAAATATACGTCAATGCAATTAACACCCTGGTGCCTGCTTGTTAGTCAGACCATTAGTGTTAATTATTACTCCTCTCCAGCTCACTGGTGACATGAGATAAATAAATAAAGAAATAAAGAAAGAGAGCTGGGACAAGGACACAAAGTTGTATTTATTTTGGCGTGCACAGCATAATTGAAAATATGTGTTTGGAATACAGCATGCTCTGCTCCCTTCGGTACATGCATTGAATGGAAAGAACAACCACAAGAAGCGCTCATTACAAGTTTGTTTATAAAGACATGTGCAATTAGTTTCCACTCAAGGTGGGCTGTGTATAGCAGTAAAATCAAGAAGAATGTGTGTGCGTATGTGTGTGGTATAGACGGTTAGTGCTTTTTCTCCTCCCTACATGTCTCGCTTCCTCATTCCTCTTTCAATCACTCCATCCGAGCAACCTCTAGGCCTTTGAAGCGCTGTCTTTAAAGGTATCTAAAATCAAAGTGACTGAAAACCTGATCTGTCTCTTAGTCTGCAGTCAGTTTGCAGCTGCCAGTCATCTATGATTGTGGCTTTGCTATGATCAATTGATCTGTCTCAAAGGTTTAAATGTCTTTCACCTTTGTGCTGGCCTGGCTGCAACCTACACTCTTCAATCTGCGTACAACTAACTCAAGTTTACATGACTTTACACTTTCAAATAGGGCCACAACTAATGATTTTGATTGCTGATTAATCTGTCATTTATTTTCTTGATTAGCTGTTTGGTCTACAAAACCAGAGAATATTGACATTTACAGTTTTTCGTAATCGTTTTGGCTCATTCAACAGTCTTACTGTAACTTTGTCTAAACTCTTAGTGCAACTGTCACAACTGTTTTCTGGGACATCACAAGTCTATTGCATATTTGAAAAAGATAGTAACTCACCCAAAACAGTTCATTCATAATTTAAAACAAAGTTATTGTTTCATTAAATTGGCCAATACCACCAAAATGAAAAGCTTTTTTGTCATTGTGTGAGCTGTACTGGTCAAAATGTTCAGACGTTTTATCACCATGACAGTCGACCCTGGAAATGTTACTTATATCCAAATCTACTTTTTTCTTCCTTTTTCAATGTCTGCCTACTGTACGATACAAGAATGTAAGTGTTGTCTTGCTGAATGTTGTTGTGTATCACACAACAGTTTTTTAGAATCAAAATTCGGCCTACTTTCATACATTTTTGTGTAATGAGTTTATTTCTGTAGCAATGAGTTATAAGGGGTGTAGTGAGAAATATTGTTTTCCCCTTATTGATTGATACTGTTGATCTGAAAATTGACGATTTCAAAGAGGTGATTGACTGAGTTTACTTGGGTTTACATTAGAGAGTTTAGCCAAAGTGAATGAGAAAAACTGTAAGAAGCTCAAATCAGAGAAATTTGACCCCCCCCCACCCCACCACCACCAAAAAAAAAAAAAGACTGTAGTGATTAAGAAAATACTGGCAATTACAGTTTTTCTCAGTCGCTTTGGTACATTTCTCGAATCATCCTCGACATTTGCAAAACAGTAAGTGCATTTCTCAAAACAATTTGTACAAATAGCAAAACACCATGGATTACCTGCAAAAGCCAGTCTCTTGCTCAAAATGACAAGTCCTTGTGTCATTGTGTACGGATAAGACAGTCAAATTGCTTAGTCATGTTGTCAATAAAACAGTCTACTCTGGAGGGATGTTCTGATGTAAACTATGGCTAAAGTTTTGATGACAATTATTGTAAATTGTAAGTTACACCTTAGTGTATGTGGGAGATTGATTGCAAGAGACTGGACAAGATTCACATTTACACTTTTACTGTTTGTACTGTAATTTGTTGACAGACCATGTCATTGCGATACAGAAAGGAAAAGACAGCACTGCATAGCACAAAGAAAAAAACAAAAAAACAAAAGTAGAAATGTGAACAGGACAATCTCCTTCGGGAAAACTGTACATGCAGTGCTGTAGGAATTACTACAGTAAAGACTACAGTCTTCCTACACCTCCTGACGTTCCTTTCTGTTGGGCCACAAATTCTCATCCACATCACAACGAATATCTTCTCTTGCGATGCAGCGTGGAAGGAATATTTTAGAGTGTCTTATCCAGCCTCTGCAGGCATCTGCTGTGACATCATCACACGCTGCATCCATGGCAGCCAGAAGGTTCACCTGTTTATGTGGCTGGCAACCATATACTTTCCATATCCATGCTGAGAAAAATTCCTCAATGGGGTTAAGGAATGGGGAGTAGGGTGAGAGGAACTCCATCAGGATCCTGTTGTGGGTCGCAAATCATTACCTGATGATGTTGGAGCGATGGAAACTGACATTGTCCCAAACTATCACGTACTTTGGCAAGTCATCTCCAATCTGACCCCTCTCTTGTTCAGGGATGAGATCCCTGTAGAGAGTGTCTAAAATGGAAATGTATAGAAATATACTTGACATATTATGACAACTTGTTCAACCATTTTGCATGTAAAGACTTATGCGATGAACTAATGCCTAAATGTTGTGGGGGGTGAGACTATTCAACAGAGACCCATTATAATACATTTTGATTAACATGACATAAGCAATTGATAATGTAGGAAACAGCAGAGAATTGTACATAATCATTTGCATGGATGTACCAAAGCATTTGCGACTTGTTCAAAGAAATGAGAAACTGCTTTTTTGATGTGCACAAGTGACACAATGATGTGAAGATTGAACAAGTAGTTCAAGTAGAATTTCAATTCTGATCTGAGAAATGCACCAAAGCGACTGAGAAAAACTGTAATTCAATAGTTGACAACTAATTGATTAATTGTTGCAACCTTTAAATTTTTTTTGTTTTGTGCAATATGCCAAAGTCCAATTTTGTGTGTAGGTGATATGTCAGTCCTTTGCATTAACTTTTGTGGACCTGTCAGGTGGCCTTTGTTGCCCAGGTTACAAAAATAAACACATGGTTAACATGAAATGGTTGCAATAAACTACTTGGTTAGGTTAGGATCATGCTTAGGATTAAACTAAGTATATGTGTTGTGTAACCTTAAACTTTGAAGGAGAAATATGTAATATATGTACTAAATTATAGAAATCATAGCATAACCATGATATGTCATCAGAGACTAAGGAAACATGCTACATTGAAATACTGGCTTCGCTGACAACAACCCTACAGGCAACATGTTCTGCTTTGAAATTCCAATTCCAGGCTGTAATGACTCTTCTTATTAGACGTTTTCACATTTATTAAAGTTTATTAGAGTTAAAATTAATGCTAAATGTTTGAAGAATGAGTTAGTGTCTGTTTATGGGTCCTAAGAAATCATTGATAATCTTTTAGAAAGAGTAGATGTTTAATGGATTTAATTGAGCAATATGTTAAAAGAGTCTGGCAGCCAGTAAGGCAGGCAGTCACTCAAACTCCAGAGTGTGTATTTTCAGGACAATGGGTTTTTTCTATGGGATAATAGGCACTTTTTTTCAATAGGAAGAATTGGCGAATCACCTGCATGCAACATTAGACTTTGGGGTATACACTGCATGCAATTTCCAAGTCTAAAGTTGTGTTATTTGTTCGCACACTTAAGAGAATGGGCTGGTTATATGATATACAGTAGAAAATAGTGGGTGTGAGCCAAGTGAAACTGATTTTATTATGTCCTTTTGCCTGCCCCTGTTTGTTTTTCTAAGAGGTAGTTATAGTACATGAAAAGGAGGAGATGCAGTTTTCTGACTTTGACTGGGTGGGCTTGGAGAAACTTTTATTGATTTCTGTGTAAATCCCCTGGCCGGAGCAGACGTGGCTGGAGGAGGGAGGCTGGAGAGACGGGACTTGGCAGGTAAACTCATGTTGCCCTCCCAGAAGTAGCGCGGCAGGAGGCAGTAAGTGTGAACCTACACATTATTTACAGCTCTGTGAAACTCCATCCATTAACAGTGTCAATTAGCTTGCTCATCAGGGATGCAGGCCACTAGATGTATTTATAGATTGGGCTCTGGCTTTAATAGCAGAAGAGGGATGGAGTCCACAGACAGTTTACAAAAGTCAAGGCTTACTTTACAGTCTGCAGTACAGTGGATGATGCCAAAGTGCTGTATCCTAAGTATTATCCAGAGCCACATATTGAAAGAGTTCCGGCCAGTTGCAATCTATCACGTCGCCTCTCGAAACTGCATCTACTGCCAAACATCTATCTTATCTTATCTTATCTTAGGGACTTTATCAGGAGCTAGTTGGGGATTACTGTTTTCAGCCTTTCAAATGCTGCTGCACCTACCATATACACTGTAAAAATACATTTTCTTTTAACTTACAACAAGTTAGTGTCCAGGCGGCCTTAAAATTTTAAGTTGACTCAATTTGAAAAATCAAGTTGAGGTAATTTTGCAATGATTCAAAACAAATAAAGTTTTCTAGTCAAATAAACTTGATACTAATTCACTTGGACTTAAGTAAACATGTTTAAAAAGCTTAAGATATTAAGTTGAATCAACAATGTCAGTTCAAAGCAACTTTGTTCCCGAATTGGCAAAAATACAATTTGTGAAACTGTTCCCAGTGAATTTATTGAAAGTTAAGTTTAAGGGGTAGAGACTGAATTCAGTTCTAACCCTTATTATGGTTTACAGTGTTTTCATTATTGTGAACACAAACAACCATGACTTAGCTTAAGTGTATTAATATCACCCAACTCTAAGTTTTTATGCACATGTGCGTAATATGTGTTTTACCATAATAAAATAGTCGAAAACACATCAGATTTGACTCTGTCTTTTTTGAGTAAAAAAGTAATTGTTTGCAAAATATTGTGATTATATTAACAAGCTAAAATTACATACTTTGATTACTATAACTACTTTTCCTGAAACTATACTGTTGGGCTGCCAAGGAGCAGTAATTTACCTTTGGGTAAAGCAAATCATTGAGGCGGAAAATTAGAAACTTTTAAGTTGACTCGTCTTAAATTTAAGTTTCAACTTGTAAACATGATTTGAAAAACTTAATTCATTTGTGTGTTACTAATTGAAGTAATTTAATTTAAGTTGGTCCAATAATCACCGTTTTTCAGTGTAGAGACACAGCAAGTTTTCTATGTTTTCTTCAAATTATTAAAAAAAAAGACTAATCTTAGGAGAGTTTTAACTCTCACACAATGCATGTTGGGAAATCTTCTGAAAATAAATACTTGAAATTTTAAGTTTAATTAACTGCAATGAATACTAAAACCTGAATATTTATGTTTAGTTAATGATAAAAGATTAGTTGATTCCACTGAGATCCCGTGTGATTTTTTTCTACAGTGTATAGTCAAAACTAAATATGTCAGCTTTTGAGAGAAATACTCTACAGTTGGATTAAATATGAAGGAGTACTTGTGCCCTTAGAGAACTGTTCAGCTTCAGAACCACACAATAGCTTGTGAGTGTCAAAGTCTGTGTCTCTTCTTTGTTATGATGGCTTCTTCGCCTCAGTATTGATCCTGAAACATATACAGAGCCTTTCAGAAAGAATTTATTGCCTTTGTGACACTCATTAGGCCATGCACGCCACAACATAACATGTGAATGTAAATGTTCACACCCGCACACAGGCAGTCCTTCGGGATGTGTTGCCTATGGATCTGTTTGACTGCTGCTTGGAGACTAGTGTAGTCCATATGAGTGAGTAGCAACAAATCAATGGCTGAGGTCTCCTACTCAGGGGTCAGAA
Source organism: Lutjanus campechanus (assembly GCA_027495735.1). Lineage (NCBI taxonomy): Eukaryota > Metazoa > Chordata > Actinopteri > Lutjaniformes > Lutjanidae > Lutjanus > Lutjanus campechanus. Next base: position 13,634 of record JAJHUR010092590.1, read on the forward strand.
AGGATACTAGGGAGGGTCTGGGGACTATTTCTTGCCCTCATGATGGACACCGATGCTCCTCAGTGCTCTGCGGCGTTCATCCACCCCCCAGCCATTGCTCAAGGTGAAGGGATGATGGGAGGGATAGTGAAAGGAGAAATGGAGGAGGATTTGGAGCAGAGATGAAGGGATGGAGTGATTGATGAAGGAGTGATGGAAGAGTTTAGTCGGCTTCAGGATCATGAGATGGTGACTGAGCACAGTCGCTGGCTGCCTTTAAGGTGGCTGTCTGACTTAATTAAGGTTTACAGGTTACGCTAGGCTACTGCTTATATTACAGCGCTCATTACAAGCCCATTAGGTCTGGGCAGAGAAAATATTGTTGTCAGAACAATGAGTGAGAGCATTCTGGAAAGTCCCTGCCAACTCCATGCTCCAGCTCTTCTTTATTATACTTCTCTGTCTGTCCTCCCTCAATCTGTCCTCCTTCTCCCCCTGAACATCGGCGTGATTGTTTGAGCGTGTGAACAGATCGAGGAACTTTTTTTTCAAAGGTGAGGGAGTGATTATATGAGTTAAAAGCTTCTCCGAGACCAGACTGATTACCCCCCTCACGGTCAATCTGCACCACTGAGCCTCCTGCCTCCCCGGCTGGCAATGATTCAGGTCATAATCACATTGTATCAGTGCTGATGATGTGTGTTTCAGCTTCCGTCCCTTCTGAAAGGCTATCACTTCCCCCTGAGCCCCACATGGCAGTAAATGAAGTAAGCAAGTAATCTACCAACAGTGATAGTGTTTTCCAAAGAGTGCAAATGATGTGTGAGGGTGCAGGCCAGGCTGGTGCCAGGACTGGCTCCGTTTCTGCTACCTTCACACTTTCTGGCCAAGGAAATGCCACATTCAGGGCAAGTTCACACTTTTTCATAACACTTGGGCAGTGTGGCTCCTCTGGGGCAAGGAGATGGAGAAAAGGGAGCAAAGTGGGTATGAAAGGTGGAGTGAAAAGACAGGTTGTGGTTTAAACCAGTCCAGTCTCCTAGGAACTGCATTCATATTTGACGATTCTACAGTACATGTTTTATGCCCAATGCCAATGTACAGTAGAAGCAAGATATTTACTGAGTTCCTACAGTTGACGTCATAGAGTGTTGCCGCAGTCATGGGCACTATTTTCTTAATTAACTTCTTTACGGTCCGTCTCGCATATATAGGCTAGCTGAACAGCATTGCCTGCTGAGGTCCTTAGTTTAGTATGAAATGTTATCAAAGAAAATTTTGACACAGAAAAATCTGCACAAATATAAAAAGTTAACTCAGCAGTAAGTTTTCCTGGATTCCTGCCAATAAACATAACACACAGGCTGACAAATATTAGCAATACCAGCAAAAAAAAATAAAATGAAAGGGCCTTTACATTTTTAGTAAAGTTGAGAGATGACAGGGCTTTTCAGAAATCAATTAAATTAATTATTGACTTTCAGATTTTAACTGTCTTTGAAAACAGCACTTGATTTTGTGAGTAGTTCTCTGAGTTGGAAAATAGAAGGGACACAGTAAAATTATTAATCGATAACAACAAATACTTATTTATTTCATGGTCTGTTTCATGATATATTATTATTATCATTGTTTTTGATATTCTTTATTATCACCCCAGCAACATGTAGTCCTAACATTGTAGGCTATTTCTCCTGCTTTTCAGAGCTAAGTTGAGACATGTGGTCTGTGGATGTAAAGTGGACCCATTTAATAACACATTCAGGAAAAACAATGTATTAGCCATTGTTGTCAAATCCATTGATGGCACCATTGCAGCATGCAAAAGTTTAGTGGGTTCACCAGCTAGCTAAAAACACTGGGGAAATGGAGACACACATGATAGTTACATGATATTTCAACAGTTTCACTGATCAAAGAGGGCTTTATATCAACTTCAAAAAAGTTAGCTAAATACACTGTTTATTTAACCCCTTTATCTCTCATAGTATTGACCTCAAATTGGCAAGAGAGACATAAAACTGCATAAATTATAGTGTATTTTTTGTTTTGTGATTATTTATTTTGGGCTACTTTATGGTATAAAATGTAATTATTCAACAATGTATAATTTAGCTTTGGCAACAAGGTAGATTTAACATTCATGACAAGAAAGCTGAATTACTTGAATTAGCACGATGTGACCAGTATTGTGCAAGTGCACACTTAAAAAGAACTCGATTAAAATTCAGTTCACAGCAACATGAACTAATTCATGTTCGTAATTCACATTCTTCAAAATTTTAACAAAGTTCACAGTCCTAAAAATGAACTAGGTCATGTTAATTTCTTCTGTTAATTTATTTATTAATTACTTAATTTAATTTGAAATAGAACTTCCTCCTGTCGGGGACACTGGAGTCTACATGATGATGTTATACTAATACTCATATTTTTGTATTGATTTTATTTGTAAGTGTAAAATTACTTTTAACTCAATTCAAATAATTAAAATATTGAGGTAGCAGCCCAGACTTCTGTAAAAATAGAGATAGACTTTTGCTTTGAATACAGATGATAGTGCACACATATAGGCTGCATGTGTTTCTTATATCAACAGATAAATAGTGCATTTCAAGTAGTCTGTGAGTTATGAAGGAAAATTTTAAATAGTTCCACTTGCCCCCGGTCTCCCCTATCTTAAAATATTGAATCAGTATCTCAAATAATGAGAAAGTTCCTGAAAATAATGACTTAGTATGTAAGTCACTTTTAGAAAGGTTCTCATTATTTTGAGATATATAGTCAATATTTTAGACTTCAGACACATTTCGACAATTTTTTCTCATTATAGACTTTTTCCATCATATTGGCAGAAATGGGCTCCCAAAAATACAGACGTTTGGAGATGAGCGCACAAAGTTGAACTGCCTGTCTGATTATCACACCGTTAACAGAACGAGCTCACATTCACGTTTATTGTTTGCAAACTGATCTGTTTAGTTCACGTGCACCAAAAACATGAACACGATCAATGACGCGGCTCTTCTGGCGCGGTCACGCGCAACCCTGCACGTGACTACAGCGTGTGAGGAAAACGAGTTTGCGTCTGTTCAGTGCAGGATGCCGGTGTGGAGAGACCACCTATGTAAACAACGGAAATGTTGATGAAACAGTGAGTATCCGCTGCAGTTTTGTTAAATATGTGAAGTAAGACACTACTTTGTTGCTGGTTGAAGTTGGTAAGTAGTGATAATTACCAATAAATAATATGTGCCACTAGGGGGCAATGCTAAAAGCGACTTAAATAAGTATACGGCTAATAAAGTAGTATTGGCTAGGGAGCACTTCAGTTAGCTAACTGTTCGGGAGTTAATGCAGTATGCTAATTCTTATCTCATGTAACTTGTGTGTGTGTCTGTGTGTACGCAGTAGACCTCTTCCATAGCATATTCATATTGGTATGAAATAGGGTAAACACAGGCGTTACTCCTTAGTTCACTTTAGTGTAGCAGAGTCTTTCAGTGAGCCAATAACAGCATAAGTGAGCTGCCACAACAGCAGCATCCTGACTGTGTTTGGCCTGAATAGAACAGATCCTTAATTAGTGTGATTGGTAACACCTGAGTTTACCTTATTACATAACAGTGTTAAACTGTTAGCTGCAACTCTAACTAACAAGCTGGTAAACAGCAGGTATTTTAGTCAGATGTCTTAGCACTGATGTGGTGACTTAGTGATTTACAAAGAGAAATATAACAGCTGAATACAGGGGACAATATGTTTTTCTGAGTTAAAGGAGTGGTTAGTAGATTGCAGTGTGTATTGTAAAAGTTAATTATGTTAAAGGTTGTTGTATTGATTAAGATATGTATTTTCCCAAGAGAATTGATTTTCTGCTTATATTCTTAATAGTCTTGTATGGTAATTTATGAATGATAGTTGGGGCTTTAATTTATGCTTGACACATTTGGGAATTTGATTGATGTCAGTGGTGAGTCAGTGATAGGACAGTGCACCCCAGAGGTTATATGTTTATTTACCATTTAGGTCCTGCGATCTTTTTGTTTCATTCAAATCCACACTCTAGATTATTTGTGGGATTGAATGAGGAACAGGAATGTATTTACTTTGGGGCAAAATATCAGTAATTTATTATTATTTTTTGTTTGTAATTGTTAATGTGCAATTTTGGTATACTTCACTTGATCCTAGCTGACCATGAGCAACAGTGATCATTATTGCATATAAAGGAACAACACAATGTCACTTACTGTGGTGACGTGTAAAAAGAAATCACTCTGTCTCTTTGTCATTACCAGTTCAAATCAAAGTCTAGTGCTGCTTGGGAGAAAGTAAGGGTGTATATGTTAGCACTGGCTGTACTTTACTGTTAAACCATGATGTAATTTTTAAAATTTTCATTTTCATTTTCATAGCGTGCCTCATGTCTTAATGAACACAAATTTTGTAAGTTCTTTGTGGAGTTGTCCAGTATTGACAGTTTGGTGAGTAGGTTTCTTAAACAGGTGTGATTACGGTATATATTCCATCAGTGTTTGGGTCTGTGTGTTTGTGAGAAAAAGGGTGAGAGTGAGTGAAAGGTAATACATGTAATAAGTGCAGTATGTTCATATCTGTGTGTTCATATTTGTGACTGCATGTATATTTATTCCATATTAGGCCTTTATGTGTGTAGTCATGTGACAGCTGGTAGACAAAAGCTGTGTCCCAATTTGACACGCTGTCATTTTAACATGGTTTTGACTATGTGGATGACAAAACATCACAAAATGAAGTTTACTCAAAGGTAGTGACACCCCTAATCAGTCAGTATGTTAATTGAATAAGTACTTAGATGAGGTAAGAGAGAGTACCAACATCGTGTGTGTGTTTGCGAACATTGATGTTATCAACAGGACCTGTAAACTTGACAAAACAATTACCAGAATATCTACTGTGTTGCACCAGATACACATAGTTTTGGTAATGGAGAGCCCAGGCCACAGCGAATGTAAATGGCTGCTGTCGCCGCAGCTATACAGTTATACAGTATCTCCCACCACTCACTCTCTCCCTCTCGTTCTGTCTCTATCTCACCCACTCACTCCCTCTCTTCCATGTACGACTCTTTAATTACATGCCAATTCAACACAGTGGAGATGGAGAGACTCGGCCCTATTTCCCAGTACACACACACTGTGCGCGCTAAAAAGTATATCATTAAGAAATAGGAGACGAGAGGAGTGGAGTTGGCATTGACGAAGAGAGAGAAGTCGGTAACAGAGAAAAGAGAGGAGGGAAAGGGAAGAAAGTGGAGAGGAGGAATTTCTTCTCTTTGGAGCTGAAATCAATGTGTGCGATAAGGCTGTTTTAGGTTTCTATCAGATGATGCAGAGGATCATCTCTTCACAACGGGAAGGCTTCCCCCATTGCTGTGTCAGCAGGCTCCGATTACAGTGGCTTTTTGTTGTGTTTCAAACAATTTCATCATGCTCCCCCCCTCACACTTTTGCACTTGGTATGCAATGCAGCACTGGCAATTTGTACGTGTTTGGATTCCAATTATGGAGTTGTTAAAGCTTTTTCGCCCGTGGCCTGCAAATTCTTATTAAGCCATACATTAAAGAGCACAGAATCACATTTAAATGGAGTTCATGTTTCTCTTTTGTTTGCCACTGTTGTGGTTGTTATTAATTTATTCTCAGTGCCCTATGCATTACAGATTAACAAATAAATCGTGTTTGTGATTGTAATGCAAAATACTTGTTTCTTATTCAGAGATAGGGCCAGCATTTGTCAAGTAAACCAACAACAACAACAAGCCCAGAGAGAGCAAAAAAAGAGAGAAAAACAACCACCAAAATGGAGCCATTCCCTCCTATTACCCTCAACCATTTGTGAAACAAACAAACACACAAGCCAAAAACAACAACGACATTTCTACAGTCTCTGTATTTCTTTACGAGCTGACGCAGAGGAGAGAAAGGGAATTAGACAGCAGTGTGAGTGATTGAGTGATTTGCTTGGTGGCCATTGGAAATCATTAGGTTAGGGGTGCTGGGACAAGGGAGGCTATGGGGAGGGCTGCGCCGTGACACCAGGGCTACAGTCAGCCACCTCAAAAGGTCACGACCCTGGACAGACTCCATCACAATCTGTCTTTCTCATACTGAAAAGCATGGCAGGGTGCAGACTGACTGTCCCAAACAAAAGGAGGCGCTTCACCAAACAGAACAGAAATGTGATTAGGATAAGAGTGATCAAATGCTCGCTGTGCATAAATATGCAGGTGCACAATCACATACACACACGTGCAGACGCTTCAGGCTTAGAGCAGCAAGGCAGGTTACAGGTCAATCAATGGATCAGTGACTGACATGGCATTTTAACCCTCCTTTTTGATGCAGTTCTGCAGAGGTTACAGTGGAGTCACAGCCAAATTGCAGGGGTCACATTGAAATGGCAAAAAAGGTAAACATGCACAGGTACTAGGACTGCGCAAATAATCAAAATATTAACAGAACTGCAGTATGACCAAGTGCAATATCCAAATTGCAGAAGCTGCAGTTTTTTGTTAAACAAAAAAATGTGTGACAAAACAGCATTATAATGAAGTACTGTAGTGCTGCAGAGATGCTCTGCCCCACAAATCTTGTCCTCCTGATTTAAGAAAACATGTTTCTTTGGTACAGACCCCAACAAATGTCACATCATCATGATTTTAATGTTTTTTCTCTTAGTTAAGATTTAAATTGTGATGCAAAAACAAGTGTTCCCAGTAATTGTGAAACATATTTCAACCTCAATATCTATCAAAATAATAGCAACACGATTTTTTAAACTATATTGTGCAGCCCTAATCCAGAGGCACACGACAAATATGGATGATGAATGTTTAAATAAGGGCGACACATACTGGATTTTTGTGGCAGAAAAACTTGAGATATTTTTATATCGGCTGATATTCGTTAAACAGAATAGTCTATACAGAATATAGAATTCATACATAAACACACATTTTGTGCAATGATCCATCAAAAGTGGTAAACACTTGTAGAAACACTTGTAGAAACCGACCAATTGATTTCTACCTATTGGTCGGTTTCTACCTATATATCGGCCCGATATGGACCCTAGGTATATATAGGTATACTGATATGGAAACTTTTTAGAGATTATATAATGCAGAAGACATGTCTAGGGGAATTTACGTTTTACAACCTGCCCCTAATTGACTGACAGTATTAAAATATTTAGCAGTTGACTGATACTGAACAGTACTCAACAGAACTGTTTATTTTATTTGTATTTATTCTTTATTTTCTCAGAGTTCATTTCTAGAATTGATTGACAATTATTTAACATGTTAAGAATATTCAGCTTAAATATTGTTAAATATTTAACTTAAATATTTTTTAAGAAAGTTATTTGTTTAAGAAGGCAGCCCTCTGAGTACCTTAATAGAGCCATGTCGGTGCAAAATCCGTGCACAGTTCACATAAAAAAGTATTTTCATTTCAGCTCAAAAATTCACTATCTGCCACCATATTGACAATGTGTGCCCCCCCTTTAAAAATGGCATCAGTGCTACAGTATATCTCCTATCTCCTATAATGGTCAGGCTCTAAACACTTGTGACTATGATATGAAATGAAGACAGGATATGTTACAATTTAAAAATAAAGGCGATTGTCCAAAATGACGTCAGGGCACTGAAACGGTCAAATTTCACTTGTAGTTTTTGACAGTTTCAAATAAACTATAACCAAAAAACACATAGAGAGGGGGGGGAAACAAACTGAGAAAATGATCAAATATACTTAAAATGCTGCCTACATCAAAGTAACAAATAAACCAATCTACATTATGTTCTGTTCAAAAAAAGGTTTTAATATAGGTGCATATCTGACAACATGCCAGTACCCATATAGACAGATATGGCTATGATAGGCCAGTACTGGGTTGATGATATCGCTTCAGTTCCGACGGGTAAAAGTGATCTCATTTGCAACAAGAAAAACAGATTGGAATATTGTCAGTGTAAAGACACTTAATACACCACCACCCACTGAATACATTTGGCTGTTGAAATGAGATCCAAAATGCAGCGGCTGCTAATAAACCATCTTCAGAGTGGCAGAAATATGATGCATGGTAACCCATATGAACCTCATTAATAGAACACAAGCAAATCTATTTATTCAGACAGTCAGGGGGAAAATGATTGCCTCAATACTCCATCTGGTTTCTCCTTGCCTTCGCTCTTCTCTTCTCTTCTCTTCTCTTCTCTTCTCTTCTCTTCTCTTCTCTTCTCTTCTCTTCTCTTCTCTTCTCTATATGTATTCAGTGATTTTGACAGTTATGTATATGCACATGCTCAACGTTTGTGATTGGTGGGTGTTTTTTGAGGGTGTGGGTGTGTGTGTGCACGCATGGCAGCATACTTGAAGTCTTGCAGTTAGCCGTTCACCCTGGAGAGTTTTAACACCACGTCCTGTCCTCCCTTCTTCTTTGTCAGTGTCTCCCTCCTTCCTCCATATCCCTACGCTGTTCTCATCCGTTCCTTCTCTCCTTTTCTACACCCCCAATACTCTCCTGCGGTCCTGTTTCTTTTGTCTCCGCTGCTGTCACTACCATTCAGGGTGGGGGACGCTGGCCAGGCTGCTAGGAGCTTTTGACAGGACATGGCACGAGGGATAGGGAGGCTGGATGGGCCTGGCAATTCATCCAAAGAATTCTCTGCTCATCTCCTACTTTTTTGTCATGGTTTAGTTTTTTGTGCTCTCCCTTACCACCACAGAAAATCGTCCACATACAGCCTGGTGTATTGTACGGTTGCTCTGTTTATTCCAAGAATTTTTCGCGCATCCATGAGACCCTCTATCTGGTTTCTTATTTTGTTAATGGCTTGGTATCTGGACATAAGAAATAATTTTATTAAAAACAGGCCAACCATCTTTATTTCCTAATTGTCCTATTCCCTTTCCCAGTATTCTTGGTGTTATTCCTTTTTAAACTACTGCACTTTTAAAAATGATTTGTACCAGAGTTTACGCTGGTCTTATTATTATTTTTTTTTTTACGTCTGATATGGCCGTTAATATTCCATAATCCCTGCATATAAAGCAACTACCTGACATCGGTTTTAAATAGCCAATTAACAGTGGAGGTATAGTGCTATTTTTAAGTAGCTGAGCCCACCTATAACATGCACATGCATGCATGTGCACAATTAAATTATGGCTTGTTTTAGGTCATTTACTGTAACCTCTGTTCCTATGGTGGCAAATTCAATCATGTTTCTGCATCACACTTTTATTGTAAACTGTCTCTCATCACAAAAAACTGTGCTCTGCATCACTGGGACATTATGCAAACTGTGAATATTTTGTTACAGCAAAGCGCCATTCCTGTGTGTTGTAGCACTACACCTAAGCAATCATTTCTTTGTCCTTTGCTCATTCAGACAATAAAACAAAAAGGTGAAGGCAGATTTGCCATGCCAGGATTAAATCCTGCAATCCTGCTCCTTTCAGTACTGTGGGTAGCGCCACTCTGTGAGACATGCCAGTTAATGTCAGTCTTGCAAGTCATTGTTGAATCAAACTCTCAGCAAACTTCAATATTGAATAAAAAAAGTATCCCATGTAATTTACTAATGCTGTTTTTATTTTTAAATATTTTAATTTTTAATTAATTAATTTATTTAATTTAATTTATTTTTAATTATATTTTCATCTGCTGAACTACTTATTATATGTGATATTGGCAAAAAAAAAAAGGGCATACGCCGGCTAATGTAAACCTTGATTTGAACATTGTTTTGTTTATTAAATTCTGCTTTTAAGGTATGTTTTATTTTAATGAAGTCTGTATGTGGTGTGCCTTTGTTACAGGCTGTGCATTCCTCACCTACTGCGCCCGAGAGTCGGCCATCAAAGCCCAGAACGCCCTCCATGAACAGAAAACACTGCCAGGGGTAAGTGTCTGTCTCTCTGTCTCTATCTGTCTCTCTCGACTCCTCTTCCTCCTCCAGTCTCTCTCTTTCCTCTCTATGGTGGTCAGCCGTGCCATCTGCACCCGGCTGCACACCAGCCGGCATTCTCCTTGTACAGTCCCAGAGATGAAAAACACTTTGGAAAGCAATTCAATCAATAGCTCAGCCTTTTGAAGGCCCGGTTTCAACTTTTCCATGTGTCTGTTCTCTAGGGGATATTGCCAGCATTGATCAGACCCACTCTGCCTCACACTTTTGAAGGAATAGCATAGAGTGACAGTTTTTTTTTTTTTTTTTTGGGGGGGGGGGGTTAAAGCTCTGCATTTCTGGAAAAGTGCTATCAAAATGTCAAACATAGCTTAAATTATAATGAAATAATTGATTTTATAAAGAGAAAATAATTCTAGTATACAGTATGTTAATTTGTTCTCATGGTTTTAATATTTTGAGTGAAATTATATTTCTGTCATTGTTTTGGTGTTCATGCATTTGTGTGTGAGTAGGTTCACATACAAATGTGACTACGTGTGTCTGTGCGAGATCCTCACAAGTGTTAAAAGAATGTCAGAAGGGGACAGAAGGATGGAGGGGTGGGTAGAATGGCTCCCTACAGAGGCAGCATGGCTTAACATGCTCAGATCAAGCCTGCACCAGGGAGAAACATCAGTAAAGATCCCCTCCCCTCACCCCAACACCCCTTCTCTGATAGAAGACAAAGAGCCTGAGAAACCCAGCCAAAAGGCACATGTTTCAGTTAAACATGCAAATACAACTACCGCAAACTCTGGACATTTTTCCGGTGGCTTTTTTGAAAAACAAGTTGTTTCGTTTATCCTGCAAATTAGCCAAGCACGAGGCTGGAGGGCGTTATTCTCCTCCTCCTTCCTCTGCATTTGAATAATAAGATGGAAGACAGAGAAAAAAGTTCTCTCCCATAATGCCAGAGGATGTGTTCATGATGAAGGGTTATAACTGTGTTCAGCAATGTGTTAAAAAAGGCAAATACTCTGATTCTTTTACTGTTTTCCTCTGTGGTCTGGCTCTCCAGTAAGTTTCTCTCTCACGCCTCAGAGTCATTAATAACGTCCCCCTCCTTGCCAGCCTGGCAGGGCGTCCATAAGGGGGTTGACCTACCATTGGGATTAAATAGTTGATGTGGCTGGATGTATAAATGAGGGGCATGAGGGCACAGACATAGACGCTAACAAGTCTGATGCTCCTGCCTGCTCACTCCCTCCTTTTATTTGTGTGTTCTGAAAGAGGAGCAGATCTCCAAACCATCTGGGCTCTGAAAGGTTTAACAATCATCTGAATGGAGTGCTATAAACAACATTACTATAAACAGCATCACTTAATGTTAACAGAAAATAATAACATTGATGACTGTACAGCCATGATACAGAGAATATGTACAGAATTAGCAAACACAGGCTTGCATGCAGGGCTCAACTGATGCTGGATTTTTGAGGCAGATGCCGATAACGATATTAAAGAGTATACAAAAACAAATAACAATGTATTGGCACTTACATAACTTTTTGCATTGAAATGTCTAAAAACAATATATTTTGTATGTTCAAATGCAGAGAAATACATCATTTGTTGAAGGAATTGCTGTGTTTCCTGCTAGCTGTTGCAAGTTGCTATAACTTTGGGAAAATATGGGATACATCAGATACTTTAGAGAGTGAGGGAGGAAGTCTGCAAACATGTCTATAAAACTGTAAAAGACATTACCTCATCCATGGACATGATTTCTGCCTCAGTCATGTCAGCTGTGGTGGCTATTTTGCAGTGAAAACAACAACTTCCCTGATCCCCCCCTAATTCACAACAACATCAAACTACATCTTTGGTTGCTGTTTTAATGTGATAGAGAACCCTAGCCGCAGAATTTACTTTTATTTATATTGTGTCTTTAGCAATAAATTTTATTGTCCAAAATAATGCTGAAACAATACCCTTTCACTGGTATTTTTAAGTATAAGTAAATTTAAAAAATCAAAACACAATAAAATGTATTTGTACTGTAAATATACTATATATATAGTATATATACTATATATATTAAACTACATGTGTGTGTGTGTGTGTGTGTGTGTGTGTGTGTGTGTGTGTGTGTGTGTGTAATAAAAAAATATAAAATATATAATAAAAACCCCCAAATAATCTGATACACGGATACCAGTATAGCTATACTAGGTCAATATTGGCCAATAATGTCAGCTGACTGGCTCCAGTCAATATATCTGTCTGGCTTTTCTTGCATGCTGCGTTTGAGTGAGTTTCAAAGTTGCACTATATCACTTGTGAGAAATAAAACCCTCTTCTTGTACCTTTCAGTCCTCCTTTAGCCCTCCTGCTGACTTCCCCTCCACCCCACCCAGTCCTGTCCACCCCACATCCTCCTGTCCCCCATCTCTCCCTATGCTTCTGTGCCGCTGCTCTTCCTGAGACAGAGCATGTCATAGAAATGTAACAGGCAGACATTGATGGGTGTCAGGCCTCACAGACGAGGCCGCTCTGTTGTTCCCTTCAACTTCACTCGCACACATAAACACCAGCGGCCCAATGAAACAAAATGTATGCTATAATGCTGCAGCCGCACATAGGACGAGCAGGTACAACACCAGCTACACACAGTTACAGCAGCACGCTGGTGTCCCTAAACATTCTATAGATCCTGTTCACCTGCTGATGAACCAACAGCTGAGGAGACGTTTACTCTGAACAAAATATCTGATTTAGAGAGAGATTATTATTTGAAATATAACAAAAGTAAATAAGATACAGGATATTTTATAATAATTACCATGCTGCATTGCGTTTGTGCAGTTGACTGCCTCCTATTGCTTCCCCTGTCCTCCTCTCTTGAGCCTCCCTGCTCCTAAATCTTTTGCGATATGACCCCTGTTGCTTCACTGCTTGATGGTAAGTAGATGTGCCAGTTGTTTGTTTGCAAAATCCTGCTTGATATGCAGTTTGCCAGGGGCTATGGTGTAATTAATGTAAACTAGGAATTCTCCAGAGATGAGTTATGAGTTATTAACGTCTGCGTTTTTGTCATTAACCCCTGCATTGCTGCTCTCTCTTTGACCAGCATGGTTACTCATCCGTATCTGTTATTTTAAACGTTTGAATCAGTATTCATGTCAAACCACTGAAAATCCTGCTGGACCTTACTTGTTGCAAATGAGTAGAACCATGTATGAAAATTGTACCACCTAACAAGCTATTCTGAATCTCATGCAGGGCCCTTTGCTGAACACGGAGCACAAACAAGCCCACCCGCATACACACATGCCAGCTGCATACACATGGACACCAGCATGCACATACTTGAATTTCATGAGATGGAGTGTTAGAAATTTTGGGCAAGTCTTCAGCTGGAAGGCCTGGGTTCACACCCTGTGTCTGCTGTGATGTCCCTGGGCAGAGCACTGATTCTCTCGCCTTTCTTGTTAAAAGGGGCAAGAAAAAAATATTTAAAATACAAGGTATAACCCTTAAGATTTCAGTCCTGGTCGATTTAGCATCACTAGCAAGTTTTAAAGTGTAGTTCAAAATCCGACATGGTAACACTGAACTCATGATCAAATGTTGTTTCTTTAGTCTTCTGCATCCCTTCTAATATGCACATGAATCATCTTCTTTGTTTCACTTTTGTGCGTGTGTGTACTTTAAATCCTTTTCAGGAGAGGCGTAGTCCCCCAAACAATGAAAACTACTATATACAGAAGCAACTACCAAATTTGAACACATTGGATTTATATTGCTGAGAAAACTGGTTCTAAATTCTATCAGAAAATGTGGTTTGATAAAGGAAGGATTCTAATTTTAATGTTTGCAATTGTTTAAAGCCCCCCTCCACTCACTTTCTTGAATTTTGTTTTTCTTGAATGTTTGAGCTTCACTGTGCAGAATAATATATGTGTTTGGCACTGGAAGGCTGTTTTCACATTCATCTGCTGAAAGTGGAAAGTTTCTCTGTCCTCATTGAAAATCTGATTTTAAAGGGTGGGCCTAAGAGCAAGATTTGTGACATCAGAAATAATTTGGAAGTCAATCCTGCTGCAATTTGTACCTTCAGTGTGATGTAGAAACTTGAAGCCATCCATGCATTTAGAGAATAAGAAACAACTTCATGGCGCATTGCATTCTCGCTAGTGGTGGTCACACTTAAGGACACATCTCTTTGTTTACACTCATTTTGCTTACAGCAACCACAAGTATACAGCAACAGGAAACACAAATCAACCAAAAAAAAAATATGTATGGAGCGGGTGAAGCTCCATTGCAAGATTCCTTACCGAGAGAGGCTCAGCAGGAAAACAGGGCTGCTCTGAGCAAATGCAGTTAATGAACAGCCTTGATCTGTACAAACACAGTGACTGAATGGTCGGTTGATCTAAACGAACTAATGTTACTGCAGGCTAACCCTAACCCATTACTTTACGCATATTTATTTCAGCATTGCACTAATTATGTGACACAAATAAAGAGGTTCACAATTGGTGTAATTTTCCATCATTTATTATGATAATATGTTGTATTCATCATATGAAAAAAAGCTATTAATGCAGTTAACAACACAAAGGGGTTCATGTCTAGTGTCTATGTCAGTTGAACGAGATCATAACAGCCCACAGACAAAAGCTTGTCAAGGAAAATCACGTCCTCATCTTTTTTCAAGATGACAGTGAAGTATTTTATAGGATGGTTTGCCTGAAAAAACTCGGATTTCTTTTATTAGTTATGTAGCTATGCAGACAGCAAGTGTTAGCTGTGTAACAACAACCCAACAACAAACAACACAACCTGGCTACCCTACAACATGTACTGTATGTGGAGCTACCAATAACCATGTAGTAGTTAAATGTGCCTGAATCTACCTGAACTACTTTAAAACGTATTTTCCAACATGAAACTGCTCATAACAAGGTCTGTGGAATATCTTGAGCCACCAGGTCATGATTTCTGGAAAGAGACACTCGTTTTGAATTTTTCAAATGTATTTTGTTGCCGCTTTGAACACCACAAGCCAAGTGCCATTTGGTACAACTATATTGGAGAGAAGACAGACATCTCTATGGTTATCTCTGATAACTCTGCAGATTACACACACGCACACACACACACACACACACACACACACACACACACACACACACACACACACGCACACACACACACACAAAAAAAGGATAAATAGAACTTCAGGTCAGGGGAAAAATATGTATTTTTGATTTGGGGGTGAATTGTCCCTTTAAATCGCACTCCAGTAATAATCTCTTTGTCACGCCGGTTGTGAGAATGGTTATGTTGTGGCAGTTCAGCTTCTGTGAGTACAGTTAGTGCTCACTATTCCACTATGTTTTTAAGATGGATAAGATATAAACACCTCTGCAGTGTCTATACCTCTACTGCTGCTATTACTACTAGTGCTACTGCTTCTACTACTACTACTCGGTCTCTAGGTTCTGTGTCTTAAAATCCCACAGTGCCTTGCGGTTTGCACTACAGCTCACATCACAATCCCATTCTCTATACATAGAGAATCAACTTGACAGTGAAGTTGGAAAAGACATCTTGTGTCCAGCAGGAAACTTTAGAAATGAACAATATGGATTGGATATTCATAGATTCTGTAAATTTTAATGAGGTAGAATGAGTGGATGCCTTTTTAAGGATTCTGTGGAAATTACTTTTCCTATCAGTCACACATTATTTTTCCAGGCAGACTGTTTGTATATGCCTCTATACACGTCTTGAGTGGATCTTTAAATTAAGATACTTTAAGTATGAAATGATTGTTATACAAGCTGCATGTCTGCATACACTCAGATGCTAGCATGGAGACACGGGTTGCCACACACAAACACACACAGCCCACTGTCCTCTTATTATGAGAAAGAAGGGCTTGTGTTCTTGGATGTTATTATCCATGTCCCCCTGTTACACATTAGCTGCTGAAAGGAACAGTATGGCCTAATGGAAGTGTACTGGACTGGAATATAGATTCCTGCGGTGAAGTGTGATGGGAACCTTGGGGACACGAGTGCCTGACATAAGTTTGGCCACCGAAAAGGAGAAGCTCTGACAGTTTACCAGGTGTGTGTTGCTTGGCTCTATTAGCTGTGTGTGTGGTAAGCTGGCTTTGCATTGAAGCCAGCCCTATGTAGATGCAGATAGCAGTGGTTAAAGGTGGGAAGAAAAACATGTGCACATGGCAGCTTGCCGTGATCACACACCGCCCACGACAGTGAGGCTTGAATATATTATTTGTGTGCTGTTTCGTGCTTGTTTGCTGCTGATGGAGATGCACTACTTTTTATATTACATAACCATACGAGTGCTTTTGTGTATGTGAATATGCTTGTGTGTTAAATTTAAAACCAAAGAATCAATGTTTTCTCTTACCAAATAAAATCGAAGCATCCCCTGATGACCCGAACACTGATGACCCTTTATGACGTAATTTATTTTTACAAACCTCCAGCAGAAACAGCCAGTTAATGCCCAGTGGCTGTTTCTACAGCAGTTGGTGTGTGCGCTTGTGAGTGTCACAGCTCTCTACACAAGTCCGCAGGAGATTTACTCCACCCAGCTTCAGCATCATGACAAAATCCTGCATCCTTCACACTATCCCCCTCCCTCAACCCCCCACCCTCTTCTCAAACTCTCCGTCCTCTCACTGCCGCTCCTCAAATCCAGCAGATCCAAGAAATAATCTCCGCCGCTGCAGCAGGTCCATTTGCTGTAGCGCAGAAAAACATGCCACCCTCCCCCTTTTTGTCATGCTAGCATTGTGTACAACAGTGATTGTCTTGGAGAGGCAACGGTGGAAATGTGTTTGCTGCATGCATTTACTCCTAGTATTAGTACAAGCTCGACCTGGGGGGAGTGTAAGAGGCTGGCAGTGATTCAGGAGGCAGGTTTATGGAAATAGCAGCCGCATTAAAAACCCAATGAGAACAGGGAGAAGATTATGCTCCGGCACACACATGTGGGCTCCTGCAATGTCAACACTCTAAGTAGATCCCCTCCCTCTCAATTGCCTCCGTCTCCATTTCTGTCTCTCCTGCTTTTGCGCCGTGCCCTTTGCTGCACACACACACCTGCACTGTTAGTCTTCTGTGTGAGTGCATGTGACTTCCTGTATGTTTGTATACATGTGTGTGCATGAATTTCCATGTGCTTGTATGTGTTATTGTTTGCATGTGCCAGTGCTCAGCTTAGACATAATAGGATGTATGAGGAGTGAGGAGCAGAGCGGGGCCGTGTGGTGGAGAGTGGCCGACCTTGTGCTGTGGAAATGAGGCTGCCGTGCGATGGAGCCAATCCTCGACACGCTGCAAACCGCTGAGCCTTCCGTTGGGCTTTGCACACACACACTCTCACACACACACAGACAAACTTTACATATACACTCATACTTTTGTGTGCATGCTTATCCACCTGTTTACAGCAAAGCTGTGGCAGCCTAGTTGCCGCAAAGGCTGAATAATTCAATGCTACACTCTGTGAAGGTTGGAGTATGATCGTAGTGTATTGTATGATTGTGTGTGTGTACTATATATGCCTGTGTGGAGTGGGCAGGGGTGAGGGGTGGGGATGGGGGGCGGACTGGTCAGCATGAAGCCAATCGGTGCTGGCAGGATTGGAGGCCTTGTAGTCAGGGAAAGGGGACTCGTTAGAATTTCGCCTTTGGGTAACAGGAGTGTGTGTGCGTGTGTGTGTGTGTGTGTGTGTGTGTGTGTGTTTTAAGGAAGAGGAGCGTGGTGGAGGGGAAGTTGAAACAGTCATGGCCAAGGTCTTTTCTTCTGTAAAATATCTTCTTCTGCTTTATAAATTATACAGAGACAGGTGTTGTGAATTTAACATTTGAGTTTAAAGTAAAATCCTATGCATTGCATTTTTAGTAGGGTTGGATATCATTTGGGTTTTTTGAGATACAGGTGCTAAAATTATACTTAAAAAAAGCCAAAAATGACAGTTTGCTATGGCAAATTTGAACTTGAAATTGAACAATATATTGTCTGTCAGTGATTTAAAGTATACTCAAATATATCAAAATAATTAAATACTCATAAGAAATTCACATAAGAAAACAAAACCTAACCCAACTATAGTAAATTAACACTAAATAAATAACGGTTAAAGTGCTAATAACAGCAAAATAAAATTTGAGTTAGTATTCTTGGTATTTTACAAACTGCAGTAATTCTTTGACAGAACTATAATCATGCGATATGATTGCTAACATTACTGTATATGTATATGTATATTATATGTATATGTACTGGCTCAGGTTAAGTTCTTTGTAAAACATGAGCAAGTATACAGGTAATAAATGCCATAAAACATTTTCTGCTGGGAAGTTGTGGGGTCCAGTTTTGGGCTAATAAATTACATAGTATTGGACAGGTGCATAGACTTGACTCGCCAGTACTCAAACCAGCATTTTAGGCAGTATTGGAGGCATCAGTATTGGAACAACCCTGGTAGAAAGAGAGTTGCTGTAATGTTGACTAGCAGTAACGTCGGCATAAGATGGCAACTATGTTGATAGACACGTGGCACCGGAATGAGGCACCATAGTCCGTGTTGTGATTTATTCTGGTAGGTACCTGCCGTGTAGAACTGGTGCCTCACCTGACCCTAATCTTTACTGCCCAGCCTTTATTAGAGGGGGGATTGGTTGGTGATGAAAGCTGCCACCGTTTATGTCACCTGCCTTCAGATTAACCAATAGGAAAATTCAGTTGTAGTAGCCAGGCTTCAACCAGTAGAGGGCAGTCCTTATGCATATTTATAACACAATATTCAAATACTTTGCCCTAAATGTCAAGATTTGGACCTGAATCAATCACTAACACTGCTAAATTGTCAAATACATTGTTTTTCAGCTGAAAAATGTGTTTGGGGGATTTAGTTACTCTTACTTTAAGTGTTTTGTTTGGGTTTTACTCTTGTAAGGTCTCTGTGCCTCTGTAATTAACAAACACATCTGTACGGACCCAGATGTCTGTTAAAACATTTGAACACCATCCGTTTTGAGACTTTTCTCAATCAGAAACCCACCAGCAGCTGATCTCAGCACTACAATAAGCTGGAGAACTGCAGCTGATCTCAGAGGCCACAGGGGTCTGCCTCTGATGTCTGTGTTTTATAACCTTTGTTGATACATTGAGATGAGAATAAAGAGGGCTTTGTAGATACTGGTACTCTAATGGTTTTATGCCTGTGACCTGGCCTGTCTCTGAACTTATTACCCAAGTCAGATCACACTGATGAATAGGAGGAGCAGGTGGTGTTATAAAAAGTCTGGAGGACTGAGGCTGCTTTGCATGTGTGAGGAGACTTTGTTTGATGCATGCTTATTATTATAGCTTGCACTGGCACGTGGCAATATTACTACAGTGCCAGTAGGAGAATGTAAGCACAACAAAACTAGTTTTCTTTGAGTGTGTGTGTGTGTGTATTTGTGTGTGTGTCTGCTGTAATGGCATATTGGTGTAATGCACGCACAGTAAAGAGCTGCTGTACCAGAGTGCTCCTAAGGGAACTGAATCCCCACACCCTTACAACGTGCACTTATGCACACACACACATGCACACCCACGGACACACACACGAATATACACACCCCTGAAGCAGAGGGGCTAGAAATAGACTAAAACACACAGGGTAACTGTTGGAGCCATCACAATGTTGCTTGTTTTCCACCTTCTGTCTCTCTGTGTCTCACTGTTGCTCCTCTGGTACCCCTTTAACACACATACACACACACACACACACCCACACACACCTCTCCTTTGTTCGGCTCGTTTTTCTGCGTGGTAGATTAGCCACATATTTAGAGAAGTCGTCTTCTCCCTGGGGAATTGGCTTCCAGGGTATTTGGAAAAAAGAGCAGGATCTGCACTCTGCACCTGCCTTTGGAGAATAAACAACACCCACTGACACGCTGAAATGTGTTTCATCATGGAATTTCATTTTATTTTATATAGTGTAGTATGGCTGGGCAGTATATCAATATTATATTGATACTGTAATATTAGACAAGATATCATCTTAGATTTTGGATATTGTTATATTGTGATATGAAATAAGGCTGCTTTACTGTAAAGTGATGTCATTTTCTGGACTTACCAGACCGTTCTAACTATTTTATTGTTTGTCGTTATCCACTTAGTCATTATATCCACATTACTGATGATTTTTTGTGAAATATCCATTGTGCTAATATTTTGTGAAAGCACCAATAGTCATCCTTAAAGTTTTGTTTTATTTTATGTATCTATTCGACAGTGGCGATACATAAGCAAGTAAATAATGCAATTGATGCAATGTATATAGGATCTCTAGCCATAGCTTATTTGCAGTCCTTGTCCCTTGGATATAAGATATTAAGCTATAAGGTCAAAAACGCTGTGATATTTAATTTTGCCCCTATCTCCCAGCCCTCATTTACAGTATGTTATTTTAGGGAAAATGTGTAAAATGTGAAATGTGTATACATATATGATAGGTATATATATCTCACGGCATGGCCTAAGAATATTATCAGCCTGATATTGGCCTATTGCAGCTATATTAGTGTAGGCATATATATGTTGTCTGATGTATGCCTTTCTGAATTCTTTTAACATAATTCAGATTATTTTTATTTGTTAGCTTTATAAGCAGCGTTCAGTGCATATTTGATCCTATTTTAATTCAGGTTTAATATATACATTTATTTTTCTCCATTTGTGTATGTATGTGTTTTCAAAAAAAAATTATAGTCATTTATAATTATTAAAAAATACTGGTGAAAGTTTACTCATTCAGTGCCCTGCTGTCATAATGTTTATCATTAATGATCCAGTTGGTGAGATTAGAGGGATTTATTGGCAGAATATGGCCAAAATGGAATATAATATTCTTAATAGTTATGGGTCTAGAGAGGGCCTTTCGAGTTTTTCACGAGTTTAGCAGCCACCACAGGCACCCTTGGTAGGGCAGTGTGAGGCGACAATCAATCTGCAAGCCCGCTGCTAAATCCTACACACTGATCCTTCAAACTGTAAAATATCCTGCCTCCATTACATATCTTTGTTGTTGGTGTTAAGGATCATTACAAAAAAGCGTGTTTATGTATATTCTATATTATGCATATTATATTCCGTTTAAAGAATATTTAAAGAAGACGTATTGATATCGGTAAGTTGTTTACTTCCTTATATCAGTATTGGTATGGCCCCCAAAAGTCCAGTATTGGTCGGGCCCTACAGTATATACACACTATATACTACACTCAGAGCAATTGTCTCCCACGACTGTAGAAGGGATTCTGTTGTAAAACTGTAGAAAACAAATATTTGTTGCATTTACTGAAGAATTATTTGTATGAAAAAAATACAAAACAGTAAATGAGATTTATTTGTAGAGAGATGGAACATAAAGAAATGCATTTTTTTAGTTTTTAGTTTTTTAGATTTATTATCACAGCCTAACATTACAGTATTTAACAGCCACTGCTGTCAAATGTGGAGCAAATCACCCACTGTACCAAAATTTCAAAAGTTCAAGAACTTGCTTTGAGTCACAGCTGACCGTAGTTTGACCCCGTCTGTGACATTAGTGCTGATGACATTACAATGCTGCTCCCCCCTCCCACAGCTCAGGTTACATCTCGCTAACAGGCTCTTGGGGGGAGACGTTACTTGAAATACCAAAATAATCCACTGTGCACCCTGCCCATTAAGCCACTTCATAGTGAGAAGTGTGCTATTTTTTTTTAGAACAGTACAGGTTAGCAAAAAGGCTGAATTATTAATGTTTTTGATATTTTTAGTCTGTTTAACCTATTTCTGGTTGTGGCTGGAGACTGCTCGCCCGCCTGTCTGTGAGATTCAATCATGTGACACGGCTGCGATCTGGGTTATAGAGTTTTGTGTGTCATGGGGGAAACTGTGTGTGTGTGTAGGTAGGTTTGTTTTTGACTTTGAATGTCACTGCCTGCATACCAAGCTAACGTGCTGGTCTGGCTCATTTTGATGCTGTGCGGTTCAGATTGGCACTGTGAAGCATCACCTGTACCGGTGGGGCTGAACTAGATGAGTCTGGTTTAATTCCAGGCCGGCGGGCATGGCTGCGTAAACCCATGCAAGAGGCAAGGCCCAGATACTGACTGACAATCCATCTGTGGAGTCCCTGTACAGGCTTGTACAGGTGTGCCACTGCCCGCAGACACAAAGAGAAAGAGTGGGAGTGAGCGGAGGGGTGTGCACCACATGGATGATAAACTATGGCCCTGAATAGAGGTCTGTGTGTGTGTGTGTGTGTGTGTGTGTTTGAGAGTGTGTCCTTGTGTGCATGTTGAAAGAGAGAGGAGAAAAGATTAGCTTAGAAAAAACTGAATGTCCAAATAGTCTAAGGTTGTCAAAGTATCAGCACTTCAGTACTGTTTCCATATGTATACCACATGTTTCAGTTAATTCAGTTAATTATAGTATTGAATATACCTAAGCCATAAAAGAAAAGGTCTAAGTGCTAATTTAAAGGAGCAATATGAAAGACCCTAGTGCTCAAAAATGAGTACTTCAGTCCAAATAGTGAATTGGAGCCATAAACAGTATATTAAATAGGTTGAATCCCTATTTAATATATGATCTATGTTTGAAGCAAGTTGAAACTCATGTTGCTTGCTGGCTTCAGGGACTCTGAACAGGAGCACAAGACAAACACAACATTATATTTTGACAATGACAAGTGATGATGAGTCCTACACTGCAAGTTGATCAGCTATTTAGAAAGGTCAGTTTTGTAAAGTTAAGCCCGTTATCCTGAAAGCAAAAGCCCATTGCTCCGAAAACACACGCTCTGGAGTTGGAGTTTAGTGACTGCCTGTCTTACAGCCTGCTGGACACCATTAACATATTTCTCAATTGAACTGTTATAAACATCTGCTCCCTCTAAAACATTATTGACGATTTCTTAAAGTTGAAAAGAAAAAAAAAAAAAACAGTTGTTCAGGCCCAGAATGGAAATATCAAAAGAGAAAATTCAGCACTTTTCATCTGGATGTCCAGTCAGTGTTGATGGTAAATGTTGTCAAATGAAGCAATTATTTTCTTAGTGCTGCTATATTGACCGAGGAAACTGAGTTTTTTCTGCTCATGGAGCTATGCTGCAATGCCTACATGTACCAGGATGCATTATGGGCAAGCTTGTGACTCCCACACCCATGTTGCCATGATATCACCACCCTAGGCTATAGCTATTACTTTGTTGGTCAAAACTTAGTGCTAGGTGGCAAAAATGCTCATATAGCATGCTGGCTGCCCAGAGATGGAGACTAGAACTCCAAGCTGAAATAGCCTGTAGTTCTTCCTTAACACCAACTACTTCACTGTGACATCAGTGGATACAAGGAATACAGATTTGCCACCAGGCTCAATTTTGTTGGTCAATATAGCACACACTATTGCTTCTATTGACTACATTTAGCACAGACTCGACATCCACATGAAAAGTGGAACATTTTTGCTTTAAGACCTCAGTTCAGTTCAGTCTTTTTTGTCCTGCCTGAAATTTGGCTTCAGTGACTTTAACTGTACCAGCACTGTGTGCAAATTGTTAATTAAAAACAAAAAGAAAGAAATTATCCTATCTTGTATGCCTAAACTAGTACTGTATCAAATTCTGCTATCGTGACAACTCTAAAGTAGACAAGACAACAGTTTAGGAGGCACAGGCAAGTGTAGCTGAGAACATGTCTTGTTACTCAATAATGAAGGACACACTTAAAACGCATCACCCAATGTGGCTAATCGGAGCTGACATCTCACTGGCTGGACCTCGTGCCTGTGGGAGGGAGAGTGGGATGAGTAAAGAGTGTGAGAGAGATTAGAGGGGTTGAAGTGACAGAATAGTTAAAATATTGAGAAAAGAGGAGAGGAGGATGGGGGAGGCACAGGGTCATGTTGACAGCTTGAAGTCATACCTTCAGAGTTAAAACAGCTATTCCCCTCGTCCGTGTGTGTGCTGTCCGTAGATGCACAGCGTGTGCTCTGTATATCTGTGCTCGATTGAAATGGCACACTTGTGCAGTGGAACCAGGGGGAGCTCATTTGTAAGGCAGATCTAGCTTTGGTGGAGTGTCCATAGAGAGGGTAAGGGGGCTGCACAGCATGACAGCGAGCATTTGTCAGCAAAAATCAGGACTAATGAAATACAGTACACATGGCTGGAGGGCAAGGAGAGAAGTGTGAGTGACAGGAGGCCTGAGTGGAAACAGCCCGTGGCAGCCCTCCTTCATGGCTACCAACGCACGAGCCAGCCTAACCGATTTGTTTTAAGCCCCGGCCCCCTTCTCATCCCAGATAATGGTAGCAGCATGAGGCGTAGGGACAGTGTGTGTGTGAGGGTCCCTGGGGGTAATGACACGGAATACAAGTGTATGGGGAGTGCTAGTGATGGGCCTGCTCATGTGGAAGTGGGTATTTGCATTGCAGAGGAGGGCTGTCAGTAGAGCTCGCTCAGGGAGCCGGTGTCAGGGTGATCGCTGGCGGTGAAGGCTTCTGTCGTCTGCCCTGCAGAATACCAGGGCGCTGGATATAGCTGAGCCAGCACCGGCAAGATCAAGCATGTCGACATATTCAACCAAGGTTCCTACACAGTATGAAAAAGTATGGAATTTGATTTGAGCACTTTCCAGGTCTGGATAAGTACAGAAAAACGAAAAGAGAGTATGGAAAAATTGTTTTTCTAGACTATTTGCCCTTTCAATTTTCTGAAATACAAATTTCAGAATTTTTAACAATGAATTAATTATACATGCAGAGTATTTCTCCTGGCGTTTGGTAAAAATGGGACCGATCTGATCCATAAGCCATTCATTAGGTATCGGGCTGGCATCACTGATCTGTTTTTACTCTAAATTCCACAATACCATGCGTTAGAACACCACATGCATATTTTGTATTTGAAAATATTATGAAGAGCAGCACAATTTGAGAGCTGAATTGTGCTTTTCACTTCTACTGTGCATTAGCATGTAATATAAGGAAAGCGCATCCCAGTGCATCATGGGAAAGTATGCAAATGAGGGCTGTCTCTTAGCCTATCAGCTGCACATGTGAATGTCACAAGCAAGAATCCTACAATGCCCCACAATGGTTGAAGGATGTCATTACACAAGTTATATCACAGAAACGACACAAGCTTTCCAGACTGAAGTTCAGTTTCAGCCTCAAGTAATGTAATCATCATAATCATCAATAAAAAAAGAGTGCTGTATTGGTGTAGTTTTGGTTATCAGCAGACATCCAAATGCAGATATTTGAATCTGATGGAGAAAAAAAAATGGATCGGTACATCTCTAGCATTTGGAGCAGGCAGCCAGCAGAGCCAAAATGTTTACCACTATGTGAGAGAGCGTGGGCCAGAGTGAGCTTGATTGATTGATTGATTGAACAGCCAAAATGAGTAAGTTTTCCAGGGACTGGCTCAACAAACTTAAATATAAAGCCTGGTTGGTGAATGATTCCCAGTAGGCTAACAGTTGTTAACAGTTGTATTTTAAAACCATTTATTTATGTAACAAACATCTCTCTATTTTTTCTCAGATGGTAAATGTTGAATGTCTGAAAATTTAATTTAAGTCTGGAAATGTACAGAATTTTGAAATGGAAAACACATTTGACCTGTGTTCAAAATTTCTTTTATGTTGGGATTCTGCAAATATATTTGTACAGCAGCAGCTATTTGTTTTTCATTTTTATCAAACTTGGATTTTACCTGACACTTCATTTAAGTGGTTATGTTTTGTCCATCATGGCTGCCTTAAAGCGTTTCATATAGAAAATAACAATACGCTGGATGGCTGCAGAATGGCCTGGAATATGAATTATATAGTTATGTGCCAACAGCTTATAGTCTGTGGCCTCTAAACTATTTCAGTCCCAGCTGCAATAAGAGGCAGCTTTTAATAATTCAGAGTAAAACAGTATATTGGATGTCTTCTAGGCAGAAAGCTCACATTTAGGTGAAACACTAAATTCCCTTCTACCCCTCACTCCCACCACAGCCCCAAAACCATAGCAAGGGCTGTATCCGATACCCGTGAAGGGCTTGTAGGGACACACACCTCACTGGGTTGTGTTGTTGTTTGCAGAGTTTGTTGGCACCGTGCAAAAGCTTTGCATTTATGTGTGTATATGTGCGTGTATGAGTGACTATGCATGAGAGGAGGTGAGTGTGCAGTGCACAGAGACTGCATGGTCTTTCACTCTTGTCAGCCCTCGTGGGCCCCTGAACTGTGGTGCACAGACGTACGTGTGGCACGTTCTGGAGGATGCAATCTCGAGTCACGCTTCTATGCAGGGTTAGCCGGTGTGCATCCTTTAATGTCCCTTCTGCAAGTTCTTAGACAGGAGGTGTCTCTGTGAAGTCTTCTTGGAGGTAGAAAAGTGAAAATGGAAAAGAGGGAGAAAAAGATATGTAGATTAGAGAGAAGAGAGGTATATGGGATGGGTCAAAAAGAAGACAGAGAGACTGTGAAACAGAATGAGAAGTAAGGAAAGATATTTGAATCACTGAGTTGTGAAGATTAAGAAATGAGATGGAGGGAGTGAGATAGAGTGTAATGGAGAGAGGGAAATGGAGAGTGGGAGGTGCTGATGGAGGGCCTCACTGCCTGATCACGACTGGTAGTTTTAACCTGTGCTGTATGAAACAGGAGAAAAAGCTGCACAGCTGTGGTCCTACTTCTGTTGAATTTCAAGTCCAAAGGTGTCACAGAGGCAATCATTAAGTTGACAGTGTGGTGCTCACTAGCTGAATATCCACTTCCTCTCAGATTTTCCAGTCAGAATATATGGATTGGTTGAAAGAAAAAAGAAAAAAGGGGAGAAAAGCAGGCAGGAGAATCAAAATACACAGAAGACTTAAGAACCAAAGCAATTATGAAGCTTTGATCCCTGCACATCCCCTGGATAATCTGTGTTTTTCATATGGAATCTGAGTCCATTGTTTGGTCTGTTTTGTCAATATATTAATATATGATATTGACGCAGCCCATAAAACCTCTTCCAGCAATTCTCCAGATGCAGCACTGACCCAGGGCAGTGCAACTCATTCTTGTGCCTCTGCTTTTTCCCTTATGTACTAAATTTAGGAGAGTGTATTTACTCACCAAACAACTGTGGTAACCTGGGTAGCTGTCAAATACCATGTTATAACATAGTATAACAGGCATATATGGTAGTTGCAACAATTAAGTATTTAGTTGTCAACTATTAAATTAATTGCCAACTATTCTCCAACTAGTCTCTGATTTTACCTTCTCAAATGTGAATATGTTCTGGTCGCTTTTCCCCTCTGTGACAGTAAAATGATTATCTTTGGATTTTTGGTTTATGGAAAAAAAAAGACATTTGAGGACGTAATCTTGGACTTTGGGAAACACTAATTGACATTTTTCAGACCTTTTATATACCAAACGACTAATCAATTTATCAAGGAAAAATCTGCAAATTAATCAACAATAAAAAAAAATCAGTAGTTTGAGCCCTAATATATATCTCATGCCATTTATTTGCGGGTTTACTTAATTATACTGCTTCATTGTATAATGATAACATAGCTGTCTTGGTGTGCAACAGCATGAATTAAGATATTATGTTATGTAATATAGTGCATGCTGTCTTGCAGGTAGTGTGTGTGTGTGTTTATTGTCCATTCATGCTCATTGTCAGTGAATCCATGTTATAGATCTTTTCCAGATTATGGCCAGATTTTCCAGATTTTCTGCAAAAATGTAACAGAAGTAAAGCTTTTTTGATGAACAGATGCCAAATACACGTACAGTACAGAACTGAGAAGAAAAGTATTGTGAACACCCTCACAGGCATGTTCAATTTAGCTTCAAGTTTGATGGAATTAGTGTTTCTTAATCCAATTTATGTAAATTTAAGACCATTTCACGTTTTTTAAATCCATAATCACAAGGGGCTGTATAGATATGCCTTTCACTCTATTGACTGACTGTATAGCTCTTCCATTGGCACATTTAGCAGATAATTTTTGAAAAGAGTTAATTTGTTAAGCAAAATTTTGGGTATTCTTTTGTCAGTTTATCTTAATCAGCTGCACTGGCTGCTGACCAGGAATAATCTGTGATAAAATGTTGATTGATTTGGATTCAGACAAAAATGTGCAGTCTTAAACTTCTGTTTTTCCGCCTTTGCAATGCAGCACAGATGGGTCGTACCTCAGTCCACAGCAGATTGATATCCACCCACTGATAATTATGAATCATGAGAAAACGAGAAAGCTTTTCGTGCCATTTCTTTTCAGAAATTGAACCAAGGAAAATATGTTTGAAAAATGAGGAAACGGTTACTTCATTTTCTGATTGAGTTTGCTTTAATAAGGGAGTGCGAGGCTTGCTCAAATTACCTACTGGGAAATAAGCGTTTGCACACCTCTAAGTTTGATCGTTTGATTGTGCACAGCTGTTGCAGGTGATGAAGCTCAGTCTGAATCTGTATGTCTGTGTTCGTGTTTCACCTGCAGTTTTAAGACGTGAATGATCTTGAATTTGGCTTGACGTCATTTTATTTCAAGCTGTTGTTTTATGACATTCGGTGTCTTTCTAAATGCGGCTGTATATTTTAGTGGTTATACTAGGTGGCACATGAATATGAGTGCATGGAATATGATCTCTGACAGGTAAACATAAGGATGCACATGTGCCTAGGAGATAGAATAAAGCTGTCTCTCATCATCATCACACAACATCAGTAATGGGGCTCAGGCAAATGATTACCATGGCAGCGTGGGCCGCCACACTGCTTAAATGAGTGTACATGCACAGGAACACACATGCATAATATACACTGAAGCAAAAGATGTGCACAGGCACAATCCATTAGGTGCTGGGGCAGAGGACGAGACAGCACATTTATTTACAGAGTTTATTTTACCTGTTTTTCTTGATTCATTATTTATGAATCTATCAATCTGTATGACACGCAGCATATAGTGTTTGGCTGGCTGCCTTCCTGCCCATTTTCCCATCTGCCAGCTTCTATGTGTCTGTCTGCCTATCTGGCCTTGCAAAGCCTCGTCTTTGTCTATCAAAATATGTCTGCTATATGCAAACTCTCTCCCCGTTTTTCTCACTTTCTCTCTTTTTTCTGCCTCTCATCGTACATCTTTGTCATCAGACTGGTTCCTTTTATTCTTTGATCTTTTATTCAGTCTCTAAAACATTTTAAATTATGATGATGACTTGCAAATTTATCTCAGATTAATTTGATGGGTTCTGCTTGTACCCACTCGCCTCATGGGTGTGCTTTTACTGCAGTGTTATTAATATATTCCTGAAAGACTACTCTCCAGTGCCCCTCTTTCAAGATTGGGAAAGGGCATGATGTTGTCCAACCCACTTCTTCATCTTCTCTTCCATCTCCCCTGTTCTAACTACCTCTTTCTCCCCTGTTTCTCCTGCCCAGTCTTTTTTCATCCTACCAGCTGACAGGCTTAAAAGGTATTTCTGGAGGTGAAGCTTTTGACCACTAGTGGCTTTGTAAATCAGTCGTGTCTTGAAGGGAACCTTAGACCTGTGGAAGACTTTATCCCAATTTTATTCACTTTCTGCCTGTAAACCTAACCAGATCTTAATCACAGTGTTGTCACATTATAAAGAATAATTAGTTTGTACATTCTCATGTGCACAATGAATAAACAACATCTTCAAATCTTGCAAGAGTTTCACGAATCTTGGTTTTGCCTATGGACACGACCCTGTAATGCAAAGGCTTGATCAGCAGTCCCTGTATTGTTTGTTTCACATCCTCCATTGCATTATGTGCACATGGACACACATGATGTCAGATCACATCTGTCCTATCTTTGTGGTTGTGGAGGTTGCTAAGCTTTGGTAATGTCTCAATACCTGCAGTCAATCCTTTTTGATCCCAGATATAGAAGAAAAAAAATATTTGTATTAGGGGTTGGGGGAAGTAGTCAGTTCTTAGACTAATGCAGTTCTCTCTTGAAAAATTATGAATCAATGCAGAAAAGTCAATAATCAGTAATTTAAAACCCAATTCTCGACATTATAATTACCTGGAACAATTTTGTACGACTGGGTGTACATTCCTCATGGCTGAATCAACTGGATGAATATGTGCATCATGTTTACTTTCTAAACTAGGCTGCTTCTTGAGGATGGCTGAGCACGAGCAACTGCAGATGGATACAATCCGACTGGCACCCCCTGGCATAAAAGAATAAAATTTTCTAAGATACATCAAAAATCGTTTTTATAATCACATCATAACCCTGTGAATTGAATCCAATTCAATTGAATTGTTTGGTGCCAACAGATTTCCATCCTTATTTTGTATGGTTTTGCTTGCAGCCGGTCACAGCAAGCGTTGTTTTATTTAATGCAACATGTGGATGGTGAACTACCACAGCTACAGTCTGTGGTGGTGTAGTCCAGCTTGGTGCATTTGATGGAGTTGGCAGTTCAGCGTGCTGAGACGCCACCAAAATGTTTGAAAATATGGCTCTACTACAAAAAAAGTGTCAAATGAAGTACTGTTGGTTTCAGTGTTACTTTGTATTGGGACTGGTATCATAATTTTTTAAACAATAGCCTGCCCAGTGTCTTATTAGTGTGCCAACAAAAGAAAAGAAGAAGAAAGCAGTGAAGGTTTCACACTGCAAATGTTTCATGAAGTAGGAAATGCACTGTGTGTTTGTTAAGCCTCAAAACTACACAATATTCTGGTGAAAAATGCTGTATATAAATAAAAACATTATTAAAGGCCTACTGGGAACAGTTAACTAACTTTATACAGGATGAATGGGAAGTCTTCAGTAGGGCAGTGAGAGTCTGTCATGTCCTCTGACACATCTAAAAGCACTTAGGCTGTGTCTGCTGAATGACCAGGATCTGATAATGTCAGATTTATTATAGTGTCCGTTCATAGTGAGAGCCCTGTGGGTATAGGCTGGCCAGCTATAGTTACTCTGCCTGAGTATATTTCAGGTTGTGGCAAAGAAGAGAAAATAAAAACCTTTTCTTTTTCTTTCATTCTTTCTCTTACACACTCTCCCTCTGACTTTTTTACTCTGTCATCATTGCTATCTTTTTGCAGCCCAGCCCCCCTTATTGAAGATGTTTGATAGTGGTCTGGCTATAGCTTACAGAAAAAGGACATACAATACTGTAATAAAGGCAGGAGAGATGGCAAGTTATCTAAGGATCAGCATGGAGCGCAGCTGAAAAAAAAGAGAAATTACAAACATCAAAAAATGTTGGTCCACCTCAGCCCTACCCTATCAAAACGCAGGATCACTGAGCTGTAAATCCAGGCTTATTTTTTGCTGCAAACCAAATAGGCAGAAAGAGCTATTCCCCCTTGCAATAATGAGAACAATGACATATTGCCTGTGTTCCATGTGAATGGAGCCATGACGGTAAAGTGTGTGTTTGATAGCTTGATGTGGGTCTGTCGGTCAGATGCAGTGATATCTTGTCACGTCAGATGTGGCTCTATAGGTGTAGGTGTTGTGTTTGCTGACAGATGAGCAAGAGGGGGTTTGTAAAGAGTGAGTAAAACAACTGTCACTACAGTACAGCTGCAGTGATTAGTTGATTAATTTATTAGTTTTCAACTATCAAATTAATCACCGATTCCATTCAGTTTAAGTTTATTCAGAACACAATTTAAGCTACAAGTGAACTTATTGAAGCATTGAAGACATGTGAAATGTAACAACCTGATAAAGCCTGATAAAGCTTTCTGGAGCTTTAAAAATCAGGGCCCCAGACATTAAGCAAATAATATATAAATATAT
The DNA here is from genome assembly GCA_027495735.1 of Lutjanus campechanus. NCBI lineage: Eukaryota > Metazoa > Chordata > Actinopteri > Lutjaniformes > Lutjanidae > Lutjanus > Lutjanus campechanus. The sequence continues at coordinate 45,459 of JAJHUR010092590.1, forward strand.
GTTTACAAACAGAAAGTCTAGGAAAAAAATGCAGGTATTAAACTGTAACATTTACAACTTACAAATCGCCTGAAACTAACCTAACCTTCGCCTAAAAAAGTACTTAATGGTCCCAGTACTTTTTTCAGTCAGTCTAAACATTGGTTAAATGGGTGAGGTACAATAAATAGAGACATACAGCAAGGGGAAAATAACAGCAGGCTGACAGTTTACATGGATTTCAAAGTAGAGTAACTGGTTTAAAACTTTAACATATTTTAATAGTAACTGCTGACTTAAGCTCTTTTTGACACAGATAAAGACACATTTTACAGCATTTTCCATCTCATTCCACACTCCTGGACCTAAAGAAACACTAAAGCTAGCTCATTTAAGTTTTTTTAAAACCCATTATAAGATGCTTTTTCCTAGTTTTATATGTATGCGAGCCAACTATTTTGATAATGGAATAATTGCCATTTTTTTTAAATGTCCACGTTCTCTGATTTCAGATTTTCAAGTATGAATATTTTCTGGTTTCTTTAATCCACTATGACAGTAAACTGAATATCTTTGGTTTGTGGTCAAAACAAGACATCTGAGGCTATCACCATGGGTTTTTCACAGTTTTCTGTCATTTCATGGAGCAAACAACTAATTGATTAATTGAGAAAATGATTGACAGATTAATCAGATAATGAAAATAATTGTTAGCTGCAGCCCTAGCTGTAACAAACTACTGCCAAAAAGCACCTGGAAGCAAAAGGACCTCTGCAGAAGAAAACACCTAGTAACATGTTTTTTAAAATTCATTTTATTATTTATTTTTCAGAGTGGCAGCTTGTAAGACAAATCCTTTCTAATAGGAAGCCTCTAGGGCTGCAGAGCAGCATGGTCGATACAGAGAGACACAGAGGGCTTTGAAGATGGCCTATCTCTCTGCCTCCATCCAAATGAAAAGGCAAGAGAGGGTCCCACAGGGACGGAACCGGGCTAAGTTTCTATAAACACTATCTACATAGCACCTAAGATGTCCCTGTGTTTGATGTGACAGTGTCCAGATTAGCGCACATTAGGGAGAACAACAAACACCCTGGGTGCTGCATCCTCTGTTATTGCCGGGAAGACAGGAGGAGACAGACTCAGAAACAAGGGCAGTGGAAAACACCAATTCAAACATCTGAATAAAAATACATTTATAGTTTTCATACTTGGCACGTGTTGTCAAAGCATTTTTGTTTTCAGAGATGTTAAAGTGCCTGAACATTTTTTTTTATTTTTTTTTACTTTTTATGTCTACTTCATACATATAAAATATCTGGTATTGTGGATGCAGTGTTGGTAATAAAAGCCCTTACTGAATGATGTACACAATAATCATCACCAAAGGCATAAACTGTTCCTGAGATTTGAAACAGCACAAACATTTAAATACCCCCCCCACCACCACCACCACCACCACCACCACCACCAGTGGTTTCAAATTGTGCATTTTTCTACACTATTCACCAGTCACCATTTGGAGCTATCACACTGTTGTGAAACAAATTATGTGCTACCTGTGTGTTTGACATTCTAAGTGTCAGTGTTTGGTTTGACTAATGGATTTCTTCTGACAGAGAGGTGGATGGGATTTCTTAGTGTCACCATGTGAATTGCAAACACAATGAACAAAATGGATGTCCTTGTGCTTTTTAAGTGGGTGTTATTATGTTGCTAGCATCCTCACTGATGGGTGGACAGAGGTTAATAGAAGGTTTTGTGAATTTCTGCATGTTGTACTGATGTCCTCGTCTGACATACTGGGGATGAAGATCATTCAGATGATCTTCAAAAATGCTCTGACTCAGAATAAGCATATAAATTAAAGCTTATTCTTGAAGTGAAGTGATTGCATTCGTGCTTATGGTAATGCAGACTTTATTTGAATGAAGCATATATGCTTTACATGTGTCATCTGACATATGTTTTGATTGCAACTCATCAAGTATTCCTATGAATTCTTTGTGTTTACATTGAACTAGTGTTATTTGCTGTGAGTCACACAGGGATACTTAGCAATTAGGGGTGGCCAGAAAGTCAATCATATCATTTATTGACATTCAGTGGAATTGTATCATGGTCATATGATCATGTTTGGCAGGCCAAATGGATAATTCAAAGGAAACTGCAATTAAAATCTGATCTATCACCCAGCTATGCTAGTAACTAGAAGCATGGATCAGGGTTTTACATTCCTTTAATTAATTGAAGTCAAACATCATAAAGGTTGGATTTGACTGACACTCCAGAATTAAAGTCAACAATTTCCTTTAATATATACTTGTAATGTTCCCAGCAAGTAATTTCCCTGATGATTAAACTGAAATTTTGGTAGCTCAGTTGGTAGAATGTCTAACCACTGTGCCGATTTATTAATTAATATTTAAAACATTGTGTGAAAAAAATGTTTGGATTTTAAGAGCCATTTGAAACTTACTACATTTGTCATTAACCAAATCATATTTTAAATGCCACCGTCATGTTTTGGTGGTTGTGCTCCAATATGGATGTGATCATCATGCGCTCTGGCACCACGTATTCAGGCACAATATATTTCATTAACTCTCTGAAGCCTTTGTCTTCAACAAAGTTGAGTGGAAGCATATCTTGCAAAGTCATTGCTGTGATGAGTTGCATTACCTTTTCAGACTGAGCAGGATTACAGCGTCTGTGGTTAAGGATAATGTGGCTAACGTTAGCAGTACCAGCAGCCTTCTTTCCTTGCCTGTTAACATCCTCATGCCAGCAGTGATGTCCTCACCTACACATCAGACCCAAGAAAACATCTTTGTGTGGCACAGACCCCTGCTAAAATCCAACATAATCATTTTAATTTGTTTTTCAAAGAACATGAGAATAACAAATAATGATCGTTCCCTCTGATATTGCAAAAAAAAATGGTTCAGCCTAAATTGTACATTAATAAAATTTTAGTAATCAACAAGTATTACTGGTGCAACTAGTGTAGGTGTAGTGTAGGCGCTGTTTAATGGTTTATTTGACTAATTGCACACATGCCTAGCTTGGAGCATGTGAAAATGTACTGTATGACTCCAACTCACAATTACAACATTACCAGTTAGTCTGCTGATTATTGTCTTGGTAATGAGATTAATATTTTAGTCAATAAAATGTCAGAAAATTGTGAAAAATACCCAGGATTTGCCAGAATTGTATGTCCTGTGTCACTGAGGTGAGTTAAAAAGGGCCCTTTGGGCCCCTGATTGAGACCCATTAGGTCAGAGTGAACCAAATTAACATCATTGCCTCACATGAAAAGTCTTTGTTTGAGTGTTGATCACAGTGGTTGGGTTATTTAGGATTGCCATGGGTTACAGGATGAAGGCAGTTTTGCTCTCCCGTTGAGAAACTGTTTCTCCCCTTGAGCCAAAATGGGCTCTAATGCATTGCCTCTTCCCTTTGATGTTGACTATAAATATGAATGGACTGGGGGCTGTGGTTATTATTGTATAGAAATCTTTTTTTGGAGATGTTTGTGAATGTTTATGGAGAGGAACACTGACAGCAGGGGAACACTTAGTACCAAGAGATTTAAGTACATGGAATCATTGGCTTCAGTGTACTTACATTTCCTTGTGCTGAGCTTTAACAAAGCCATTAGAAAATTAATGAAATCATTCATGGCACATTCCTCATTGTTCCCCTTAAAATATTGTGAGATAAATGCATCCCACTAAACTAGGCTACGTGTTGTGGGAATGTGAGTACTGTTCAGAGTAAGGAGAAAATGATAAGAGATATGGCTGTCTTAATATTGCAGAGCTTGTGTGGAAGTAAAGCATTGCATCTTGAGCTTTCACCAGCCCACATGCTCCCACGTCAAGCCCATATATTTAGCAGGGGGAAAAGCTTTTTTCTTCTCCGTGCGCTATGGTGCGAGAGGTGCACGGGGGTTCTGAAATGTTTGTCTTTGTTCTCCTGGCAGAGTTTTCTGTGTGTGGGCGTTCACAGTTTCTAGGAGCACCTCGGGAATGCATTTCAACAGATGGAGGTTTTAACTGGAGTGTTGGCTTCCAAAATCAGGGCTATATGCTTTTGTAGCCTGCTATTTTAATTTGTTTGTTTGCGTGTTTGTTTGTTTGCTTATGTGTTGTTTTCCATCAGGATAATCACAGGGTGTGCGTGCGAAAGTGGGGTTGCAATTATGTTGTCATGTAGCTATAGGTTTAATCTGCTGATCAAATATCTGTGACGTCTGACACAATATTTTATGGTTGCTGCTATTTTAATGTCACAACTGATTAGGGATAGTATCTTTAATAACTTTATGACACAAATAGTGAGTCCTACTTACCACAATGTAGCGCTACAATGACAGATTCGCTGCAGGAGGAGAGTACTGATTTCTGCTGGCTGTGGTGCTGTCCATGGTGCTGAAATGGCCAGCATAGACAGGCACCATTTCCTCTAGATCCTGATTCTCTTAATATGAATTAGGGCTGTAACTAATGATTATTTGAACATAATAATGTATTGTTCAATTGAGCTATTATACATTAAACTTGTATGCCTTTCAAAGGATTATTAATGATTTCTTATAACTCATAAACAACTCATTCAGTGGACATTTGACATTAATTTGAACTCTAATAAATGTGACACAGGTGAACAAAAACAGCTGTTCTGGTCCATAATGGAAATTTTAAAGGAGAACTTCCTGGTTGTCACATTTTTGTCAGAGAAGCCTTTATTTCAACTTAGCATGTTTAATCTCTGATGGAATACCATGGCCATTTTATAATTTAGCACAGTAAATATAATTACATATTTCTCCTTTAATGTAATAGTTGACCTCAAATTGATTAATCATTGCAGCTCTAGTATAAAATATGAATGTGTCCAATTCTTATTATTATATAAATGTTATATAATTCTCTATTATATAAACTAATTCTCTATTATGTAAACTTATTGTATCCATCCATCTCCATCTGGCTTCTAGTAATAGAGGGAGAGAGACAGCATGTCATAGCAGTAGAGTGGTCAACAAGTTAACACACCTGAATGAAATGGGCCGTAGACTGATTGCTGCAAAATATGCACATTAAAGAAAATATTTTTTGCAAAGCAAAACAATTCTTACCACCTCAGGGCAAAGCTGCAGCGTGTTATGACACCCATCTAGTAGACTGCTCTCCGTCTTTTGTCTAACACACATTTCTTATTCGATTTGACAGCCTCAGAAATGAGTAATTGCTTTTCTGACCTGTAATTTTAGCTCAGGCTTTGTATAAACCAAAATGCATACCTTTGATTTATGTCTTTTGTCATGCTGCCGAACTCCTCTGAATTACCTGAACACATGTAGGCCTGGCTGTAACAGTGTTTTTCCAGCTCTCACTGAGCTGTTGACAAATTAAACATTTTTGGTTGTGTTTTTGTATTTTGCCTGGCTAATTAATGAGTTCTATGAGGATAATGCATTATACTCTTCTTCTGGTTTCTGTAAATCACAGGGTATGTGCTGTTTTATATGTCTATCCTTAAGCTGTCTTTATGTTTAGGATGAAAATGTTTTAAAAGGCTTGTCTGAATTCTTGTGTTCTATTCATTACACTTCTTCCCTTCCACACCTTTTCCCTCCTCTCTCCTTCCCTCTTTTCTACATATTTCCAGCTCTGCATCTCAAAGCTGTTTTACTCCTCACTCAGCGGTGGTGGCACTCCTTTTGGGACTGTGGGCGCTAGAGTGCCGCAGGCTTCCCTGGAGCCAGACCGTAGCCTACAAACACTCTGTCTAAGACCAGACAGAACTCCTTTATATTAGTCCTGCTTAAATAAAGTATAGTCATCCAATATCTGGATTCTGTATCAATTGGCGGCAGACAAAGAATCTGTTCTCCAATAAAGACCAAGGTAGCAGTCTGTAGTATACCAATTTGTATAAATATGTGGGTACAAAGTCAAATTCCTCTATCTGAAATGCCCATCCTAATGCAGTGTCTAATTTAATCTCAAATAATCAACACATAGTGTGTACTGTATAAAATGCGTAGCCCTGACAGTTTAGAAACCAAACAAATAGGTCACTGTTATAGTAATGTGCTATAAATAGTTGTGTGTGTGTGTGCTTGCAGGCTAGTGTGTTGCTGTGTGTGTGTGTGTGTGTGTGTGTGTGTGTGTGTGTGTGTGTCAGGGATGTTCTGTCTAATTTTAGGCTCTCGGGAGAAGAGAGCAGCGAGGAGATCAGGAGAGTGAAGGAGGAGTGAGCCCCAGCTCCACAAGCTAATGGTTTAGTGTTTTTAATAACTTGCTTGGGAGGTATCTCCCGCTGTAATATATCTCCTCAGCAGCAGATAGCCGTTCCATACATTACCACCAGGATGTGAGAGCATTATAAACAGCTGAATACAGCACTGGCTCTCCAATAAAGCGTTATTATTAAAACGTCTATGTCTAATAAATAAAAAGGGATTTAATCTACCCCACCTTCCTGTTTAGACCTTATTCCGAGCTGGAATGAAGGCGTAGAATCAGCTGGGGTAAAGTAGCTCCTGACAAGAATGAAAACAGACAGGAAGGCTAATTTATTAATGCACTTTTCCTAACCTATTCTCCATCAGACTTGCTTGCTCTCTGTGCATAATTTTTAAGAGAAGCTCATTAAAATCTAGATCTGCATAAAGAGACCAGATAGAAAAAAAAATAGATCAAAATGCATTCACTGGATTATGGATATGAAATAACCGTTTTGGTGTCCAATTAAGCTTATGCTTTATAATTAGCCAAAAGGGTTCCATGCCTTCATTTCAAACCTCCTTTTCTCTCTTCTCATTCACCCCCTGAACCCTTTTTTTTTGACTCACTCCACCACATTGCATGAGAAATTAAATAACTGCGCCCACTCATTCACGTGGAAACCCCCTTATTCTAGTACATTTTGTTTTAATGCAGAGAGACAGCTCTGTCCTTTATAGTCATGCCCTGTTCCTGACAAATAGACCTCAAGCTCAGCACAGCCAGTTGCTACGTGCACCGGCTTTGTGGTCAAAAAAATAAAAAAGTCACTACACTGAAAAAAACAGAGCTGTTTGACCAACTTAAAAAAAGACTTAAATTGGTAACACATTAAGTTTTTTTTCAAAGCAATTGCTTTGAGTCAGATGCATGTTAATAATCTGGGACCCATTGCACAAACAGGGCTTACATCTAGTCTTAAGCAAAGTTGGTCTTATGTTGGTATTCTAAGACAGAGTAGTTACACTGGTTGCATAATCTAGGCTTAAGCCTTCTTCTCACTAAGCCTGGGTGTAAATTTTATGCCTAGTCAGAAGCAGGCGTTAAGGCAAAATCTAGGCCAGATGGTCAGATGGTCTGCTCGTTTGATGGATTTTTCTCAGAGACTCTTTCTTTGGCTTGCTCAGGAGGCCTTTTGACTTTTGCTGTACATTGTTTTCTGAATGAAGACTGCCCCAGTTTGAACAATCATTTATGGCTTCTGTTATTTCTCTCTAAGTCTTATTACTTCTTATTTGTTACTATGCCTGATCAGTTTTCTTATTTAATTGTGTTTGAAATGGCCTTTCTTTTCTTTTCTTTTCTTTTTTTTTGATCCTCCATAACATTGCCCAAAATAAGAGACAAATTACCAAGACAACAGGAGATTGTTAACAGTGTATCCCAGCAAAACACACTGCTAGGCAATGGCTAGTCTTGTGAGCATTTGCATGGACACATGCAAGAGGGGGGGCATAATGAAGACAAGACTTAAGTTTGGTTGGTGCATGAATTTATGTCAAATCTAAAGACTGGTCTTAACAAAGACTGATGAGTCAGGATCAGGCTTAGGAAAGACCAGTTGGTGCAACCCATCCCTGATTGCTTTCAAATCAACTATTGGCTTAAATGCAACCTAAATTTAAGGCAAGTCAACTTAAAAGTTTCCAATTTTCCAACTCAATTATTTGCATGACACAAAAGTAAAATACTGCTCCTTATAAACCTAATAGTATGGCTTTCAGAAAAAGTATTTTTATAAAAACTTAGTGTGTCATTTCAGTTTGTGAAGTGTGCAGAATATAATTGCTAATGTTAGCATTGATCAATGCTAGCCTGACTTAACAATAGCTTGTTTAATTTGTGAGTTTATGAAAATTACACAACACAAATTATTCAACCAGTTCACATGGATCATTTTATATCTGCCGTAATACATTATTTCTTCCAAAGTTATTTTTTCGAGCATTTTTGCCTTCATTGACAGGACAGGTACAGGAAACAGGAAACAGGGCAGAGAGAGGGGGACTACATGCAGCAAAGGGCCGCAGGCGGGAGTCGAACCAGTGGCCGCCGCAGAGGACCAACAGTCTCAGCACATGGGTCGGACGCTCCACCAACCGAGCCAAACGTCCGTCCCGTAATACATTATTTGATCACAAATATAATTTGGTCTTGCCACTCAAGCTTCTTTTTAGCCACTGGCAGCTCAGCTGCAGCGGGAAAAATCTGGGGAAGACGTGGATGTCATGACGTCAGATGTTAGAAAGCTAATTGACACTTTTACGGAAGTAAGAGTAGCAGGTTAAGGGTATGGGATGTAATTTCAAGTCATTATAATCCACAAAAATAGATCGCCATCGCTGAAGAACGCTTAATGGGACTCATTCAACTACTTCTGAAATGCACTTTTTACAGTGCACCCTTCCTGTGTTTGGATTCTTTAAATACCACTAAAAATGGCCTCTGAGTGGATATGGATTCTGACTGAGAGGAATGTATAACGCTGACACTGGTGATATACTGTATGATGATGCAATGCACAGTAACACAAAATCTTAGGATTCAATTGATTTTATTACTTATCTTGTTAATATTCTGCGTCGTCAGCATCACACACTGCTTTACTTGAGCGTTTTGATACTTGCTAAGCATTACTCATCTAAGCTTTATCATCTTATACAGTGTCAGTGTTCATTCACGGCTCCATGCAGCACGGTCACATTTCAACAGTGGATCCCGCTCATGTAAAGTATGGCTGCACTCTTGCTGTGGAAAGCCATCCCTCTCATGACCCAGCAGAGACAAACAACACACACAGTGGTCATTTTTTACTCTCCTTTGATATACCTGCTCAGTTTCCTTGAGAAGAAAGAGCAGATTGTTTGTTTTGGTGAGGCCTCTTTCATTTCGCACAGGAGAAAGAGACCATTAATATTGTCTTGCCATACATCTTATACACTGATAATGCAGGCATTGCTCGAAGATGAAAAGAAATAGTGCATTACTGTCACCCTGGCAGATGACACATGAAGCTCTCACTGGGTGCCTGCTTTGAATAGCCTTGATGCTACAGGGGTAGCAGAGGCGAGGAAAAAAGAGAGAAAAATAGAGGAAGAAATGTGGGAAAAGGGAAGGCGGTGTGGGAGGAAAGGAAGAATTGGGTTTGATTACACAACAATCTAAAGAGGAAAAATAATTTTAAGAAGAAGAAGAAAAGAAAAGGATAACAAAAGGAAAGGAAATAGCACAAAACAAAGAAAGCCACAAAGTAGAAAAATCACAATATTTCTTATCCTGTAAAAATGATACAGTGAGTGTGCTTCTCTCCTACAGCAAGTTAAAATATGTGCCGAAATATTGTCTGGACGACTTAAATCTGGGATGCTGGTTAAAAGCAGCACAGTGTTATAAGTAAACTCACATTTGTCCTATTAGACCAAAACTATATTTCAGTCTAAGAGTTTCAAAAGGAGTATGATGGCCTTCTGCGAATGATTTGAATTTAAATTTTAAAAATTGTGATGCAAATATTTGCAGCTATTCAGTATTGGATTACATCAGCTTGTATGTGCAAGAGACTTCAGAAGGAGGTTCAACTCAAAAGGATAGAGCATCCCAGTCATTCCCACTCATATACAGATTTTTTTAAATTTCTCTTGCTTATTTTCATATTATTAGAATATTCTTTGTCACACATGTCATGCATCAGTGACATCAGTGCTTTCTGTCTTTTCTCTTGCTACATTCATACTTAATTAATCTGTAATGTCCCAATGTAAAATTGATATCAGTAAATAATACATTGATGCAGAAGAGTTAAAATTAAATTAAAAATGCTCATTTTTGTATAAACTTTGTGGTGTTTAACATGCACTTTGGAAACTTAAAGCTACTACAAAGAACTCTCAAACTGTGTTGATTTGGAGGTCATGACCACAAAAATTAAGCCCAAAAATAAAATGATCTAAAGAAAGGTGTCCTCCTGCTTCTTTTGTAAACACAGGCTTTCCATTCAGCGTGCCAGAAATCGTTACATCTGATTTTAAAGAAATCTGACCCAGTGGCAGACATTAAGAATAACTATATGGAAATAACCCATCCTCTCTATGATGGTCTTGTTTTCCTTATGTAGGTCATATAGAAACATCAATATTAAATTGAGACTGTTTCCTAACTAGTTTAAAAACTCCTTGTAGTACGTTTAAAAATGCAAAATGCAAAGCTAAAATATTAACATACATTATTAATTAATATTATAACAGAATTAGATATGTGTGTTCATAATATGCCCATGCTCATCATGTATTTTATTTTTGCTTTGTGAATAAAAAGAGAGACCTAGTGAAATTTTGTCACATTCAGACAATCTGTGATATTGAACCATAAAAGCTTTTTATTATTCAAATTTTAATGATGCAATGCACAAAACACAAAAAAGTAGCTCTGAGTGGAAGATCACAGTACATTAATGACTGCATTGCCATATAAAAATTCAGTTTGATGTGTACTATACTGTATGTGTACTAATAACAGAGTCTTCCATGTTGAAATGCATTGTACCTCCTCCAGTACCATCTGGCTTAATACAGTCAAAATGGATATAATGACAAAAACGTGTGGATGGCCTATTGCATTATGAAACCCACACTTATCGGTGCGTGGGTATTGTATGCTAGGCCCGGAGTATATTTCTGAAGTATGTAGGCATATTCAGTATATAAAAAGCAAGACCGCTGTGTAAACATTTCACAGCCTTAAAGTCTGTCTCAAGTCATCATCATCCTCCATTTTTGTTGCTGCTCTCTGGTCTCGTACTCCAGCTGTCTCTCTCCGTCTCTCTCTGGGCATGTGACCTAGCAGCAGACTTGTGGGAACTGTAGTGATGCTGTCAAGCTGAAAGCCTCCCCAGAGCCTCAGAGGAAACAACAGAAGCAAACATTAGAACAACCCCAAAATGTCGACACAAACCCGTGTATTTGTCAGGCTGACCTGGATTTGCTCAAAACAGCACTCAGTCTTACCATAGAAAACTGTCACCACACAACATATTGCTTTATGAGAGATAGAAAAGCAGATGGGTTTGACACTGCTAAGTGTAGTTCCACTCTTCAGACGCGGCTGCGCCTGCTCACATATCTGCTGGCAGACCCTTGTCGAGGCTAGATGTTATTGAGAGCAAGAGGAACTTGCTACAATAAAATGAGACTTTGCTGTTTAAAGGTGAGAGGAGGTGCTACTTGAATTTAAAGTGGGAATTGAAGTCCGTCTCAATCATAAAGCACCCGGGGTGTCACAATTCTTCAAATTTATGATTCAGTTTTAGTCTTGATTTTAGGGTCACAGTTCAATTTCAATTTTAAACTTTTTCTTTCAGCACTGACAGCTGTCCCAAC
>JAJHUR010092591.1:0-18562 GCA_027495735.1 Lutjanus campechanus
ATTGTTTGCTAGCTAGTTAGCTAATCTAGGGTTTCCCAAACTTTTCCATGTCAAGGACCCCAAAAATAGATGCACAAATTGAGAAAATCTTGTCTTAAGGTAGTAATTTTTTAAATTTTGGTTTGAAGATAAAGTCTTTATAGTCAGGCCAACCCTAGTTCTTCCCTTGTTGTTCCAACTTCCAATATTCTGTTCTTATTTTTTGCTGAGGACACCCTACAACCCACTCAAGGACCCCTGTTGGCAGGCAGTTGAATTCACATGATCTTGTGATCTTGTGAATCCATCTTGCGAGGCTTCAAGTTTTTCGTTTGTTTGCACCAAAAGTGGGGCAGCCAATCAGTGCCGTAGGAGGGACTACTGGCAGTGTGACGACAGCGAGAAGCGTCCATGAAAGCATTGATCTGTTGGTGGAAGTTAGCCCTTATTGGAGATGACAGACAGATGGTTCATCCAATTACCTGCTAAGTGTTTTTTGAAAGTGCCTGCCCTTTTCCAAACACTTTCGACAGACAACTTTGCAGATGGTTCTGTGTAACAAACCATCTGGTATGTCAGGCTACCCTGTTGGTCCCCAGGCACCATTTTAAAAACTAGCTAGCTAATCCACACCAATCATTAGCTAGTTAGTTAGCAAACAGTTAATCTGTCAGTTAAAATATATCACTTTTACAGGTTTCCCAATAACATCTTTTGACCATCTTCAAAATATCTGAGTACAGGGAAGCAAAAAGGGGCAGGACTTAAGAAAGATCAATTATTACCATACACTTACAACAACGAGCTTCAGTCTTAGTAGCAGCAGCATGACAAGTTTAACTACATTTTTGAGTAGTGTGGTGGTAGCATTGCTGTTTTGTGAAATAGCTTTTCAGTAGCTTAGCTCTTTCATTGATCAAGTAGTGCGGTAGCATCCACACAAGCTAACGTTAGTCCAGTAACAGCTGAGCAAGCTTGGTACCCAGCAAAACTTAAGAAATATAATTCAATATATGTAAAATATATAATTCAGACATTCTCCAGCATTTCTGAAGCTTCAGCACAGAGGAGCTTTTGGCTGCAGCCTGCAGCTAAAAGCTGAATAGGGCTGATTCCTACAATGTCTCTACTGTAGGCCAATGCAGATGTGCAATTTTGAGCTTACTTGAGTAAGGACGGAGAGAAACTGATCCAGAGGCTGTTAAGGTCTTTATTTGTTCTCTACTGTGGTTTAAGTTTTGAATTAACTTACAGTTTGCCCTGCAAATGTGCCCAAGTCTGAATTGAGCGTACCCATGCAAACACAGGTGTGGATGTGCACACACATACACACACAAACATAGATGAACATACACACCCTGTTGACACCTGCATTTTGTTATTACTGTATGTGGAGCACATGTTAACCGTTTGTTTGTTTGTTTGTTTGATTGTTTTTGTTGCCAAATTGGTTTTGGAGCAGTAAGAACAGAGAGCACAGCTTATTGTTTGATAAACAATTCAACTTAACTTTTTTTTTTTGCCTACATATGTGTTTGACTGACAGATTTATTGATCTCTGAAATAGCTTTGAACTGCAATGAAGTTGGTTAGGTGTTAAAAAAAATTACTTTGATGTAGTGAACTACTTTTGCCATGTTGCTGTAGCTTAGCTCGCTACATTTCTCTGGGGGCGTAACTTCAGTACTGTGACACTTCATTTAATGTAGAGTAACTGGTAGCTTGGCTCACTGCCCGCCACAGCTGTATTTGGAAATTACGTCTGCGTAAATGTTGCAGTGAGAGCTTAATGTGGTGCAGCAAGAGCTGTATTGGCTTTTCTTTCCCTGGGTTTTGCCTCTCAGGCAACCTGCACCTGGCTACCCTTACTGTTTAGTGAAGGGTTGAAGTATTTCTAGTGAGGTCTCAAGACTTACGGGTAAATTAGTAAGACAACTACATGGGGGTAATATATTTGTTAATGTAGATGTTCAATAAAACCAAATGTTGTCTTTATATCTGCTGCTATTAAAATGTTTGTTTTGTTTTGAATTAAAAAATATTGTTATTGTGGGTACAGTTTTGAAGTACTTGAACTTTATTTGAGTATTTTTATTTAAAGCTATTATATATTAGAGTCTGATACTTGGGGGCAATTCTGACATTGATATTTGAGAGTTTTAAAGGCCTGATAACAACATATCAGCCAATTTTCATGTGTTGTTTTGACATGAACACATAAGTAAACCAACAATTTTATATGGATCCTTTAAAATTCCTAAATTACATTAAACATATCTTCAGCATTTTTGTACTGAAATTTCTTGTTATAGGCCAAACACATACAGTGATAAATCTATGATAAGCTAACAACTGGTATTACTCTGCACTTCTTCTTCACTACACCTCTGCTTAACATTTACTTGAGAGTATAAACACATTATATATTTGTTACCAAGCAGTACTTAAAGTGGTTTAAAGAGGCACAATTGTGCATAATTGGTCATTTTACTTCTAAGACTTCAAGTAAATTTAGCTAATAATTCTCTACTTTTGTTAAGCGTGGGACTTTCTGTTGCACTTTTTGTTTTTACACATTTAGTAACAAGTTTCTTGAGTTTTATTTGTCATAAACGTTTGAACATGAGACAAAAAGTCCCAGGCAGGGTTGCTCGTTCATCACAGCGGACGAATAACCAACGTTTTATGGAAGCACATGTCGGGATTTTCTCTCAAATATTTACACAGATAATTACACGGGAGGTGACTCAGCTCAAATATGTTTATGAATAAACACCGACTCAAAAACACACGGCGGAGCCACTAAACTCTCCCTCCCTCTCACACTCGCTCGGCTCATTCACTGTGGAAAACATACACAAGGTTGAGTTGTATGTAAACTTGGTGAACCACAGCGTCGAGGTTTGACCATTCAGGCGCTGCCATTCAGATGAGCAGGCACATTCTCTCTCATTCACCACAGAAAAAAGATCAGCTCACTAGTGGCTTCCACTGCAGTTATTGTTGTCTTATTTTCACAGATGTGTGTAGAGTGGGCGCGAGGGTCTCTGCTGCTTTTCATTGATTTATTCTTATTTTCTAGTCTTAAAGGGTCAATAAGTCAAATTATATATAGATGTATTTTTCCACTGACCTCTTTTGGTATCCGGCCATGTTGATAGTTTTTATTTATTTGCTCTAGTTTTAAGGTTTTGCCTCTAATATTTCTGCCTCAGTGGCAACAGTTTTGATTTGGGTTATGAAAGAGTGATAAAAATATGTTTTTTGTTATTTGTTTGACCGTCAATAGTACGACTGTTATTTTATTTTTCAAGAGTTTCAAAAATGTGATAACAATTAAAGCTATGACTAGCTAGCAGCTTTATGAGGCAGGACTTGGCCACAACAGTGCTTTTAGCTCAATGCTAATTAGCATGCTCCCAGTATAAATGTGAACAAGTTGATCAGGTATAATGTTAATCATGTTCACCATCTTAGTTTAGCATGCTAACATCCGCTAATTAGTGCTAAACATAAAATATTCCCGAGGGTGATGAATATTGTGTTTGTTTGCTAGCATTCTCACAGTAGCATTGGGAACATGGTGATGTTTAGCAAGTATATCCTTAATCATTTCCCCCCATCTTACTTTAGCATGCTAACATTTGCTAATTAGTGCTAAACACATGCTCGAAGCTGATTAAATGTTGCTAGTTTAGCTAATTAGCATACATCAGCATGCTAACATGGTCACAATAACGCAAATATATTGATATTTATCAGGTATAATCTTAATCGTGTTCATCATCTTAGTCTAGTATGCTAACATTTGCTAGTTAGTGCTAAACACAAAGTACGTTGTTGTGTGTTGTTAGTTATGCTAATTAGCCTACGTCAGCATGCTAACACGATCACAGTAATATTGTTAATGTGTTGATGTTTAACAGGTGTAATCTTAATCATGTTCACCGTCTTGGCTTAGCACATTAGCATGCTAACATTTGCTAATTAGTGCTAATCACAAGGTTCAGAAGAGGCTGTTGAAAATTTTAGTTTTGCAGGTATTTGTTCATAAACTTAAGTATTGGACAAATAAAAAATTTGACCTGATGATGACACAAAATGACAAGTGAGAGGATCATCAAAGTTCTTACAAGATCAAAGTAGTGAATCGATAAACAGGCCGACCATCCATGGACCCATGCTGCTAGCGTGGCTAAAAAACTTGCTGGTGCTCTGCAACTCTCTCTGCAACTCTCTGCAACCTCAAGGCCTGTTTATCTGCCAGCGTCAAATCTGACACCAATATATCTGTCATATGTTAATATCAGCCTGACTTACTCACAGTTTTGAAGCATGAATATACATATGAGACATCTTTAGGCACATAAATACACGGGTAACATCTTTTCTACTGAGTCATGTTTAGACTGGATGAACTTTAGTGGAGATTTGGGATCATTAACAGAGATAAAGGTCATTTTCAGGTCACTATGTCACGGCTTTAAGTCATGTGACATGATGTTTGTTTGTGTTGTTGTTGTTGTTGTTTGTGTCCTGTGTTTCCTTTGTCCTGTGTGCATGTTGGTGTACTTACTATGAGCATGCTATATGTATGTGAAAGTGCTGATGGGACTCCCCTAACTCCCCTTTTTCTGAGCTGCAGTGGAAACTCACAGCTACTGTACAGGAGAACAATCCAGCGCTCGTCCTTTGTTGTGACACAGCTCATTGTCCCTGGAGGTGTGCTGTTGTGTGTGTGAGTGTGTGTGAGTGTGTGTACTGTATGTGTACCTGTGTATGTACATCTGCGTGTGCCTGCTGCCTGGTATAAATAGCGTGGGATGTGTGCCGGCCGGTGATTCTGTGGAAGACGATGGCTGTACCTGGACCTCCTCTGCTTCTCCTTCTGTCTCTGCTGCTGCCGCTGCTGTTGAGCAAGGCATCTCTGCCTGCAGCTGCATACACACTCACCCCTGGACGCCAGCCACAGCACAAGCTCCTCCACCTGGGTGAGGACAAACATACTGAAACACACCTACAAACACTTTGTCAGCGAACTTGGAGACTCCTATCAAAACAACCTTTTTTTATTTTTTATTTTTCTGTTTATTGGGACTTTATCTGGTTTTTAATGTGGTGTTTCTCTGCTCCTAGACTGGCCTAAGGATTGTGGCATGGCTTACTTCAAGCCCAACATGGCTGAGAGGATTGTGTCTGGGAACGAGGCCAGACCTCACTCCTGGCCCTGGCAGGTCTCTCTGCAGGTAAATCTGTCTTCGTATCGACGTGCGTCAGTATTTAAGGGAGTCGGAGGTCTTGAAATATGTTACCTACAAAGCTCCTGTTCCTTTTGGAACCTCCTTTCCTGTACACAATATTTTTACATTAGGATGGCGAAGTCATGACTCAGCCTACTCTGACTCTGATTGGCTTGTATTCGTTGCCTTTGTTGGTTTGAGTCGTTTGCACTGTGCAGGGTATGGATATGTTTAGCAATGAGGAGTGTGATTGGGTAGGTTTAGGGCAAGAATATCAAGGTTAGCCAATTAGAGGCAGGGTAAGTTGGGACATTACTTCACAATCCTGGGAAAAATAATATTCCTGGAATATTGCATCTTGTATTTAGATAAACTTTGTGCTACGCTTGTCTGTTGAAAAGAAAACCAATTTTTGAGGATAGGGTTTAAAAAATGATGCTGGGTAACCTGTTAAATCGATAGTGACATCTTAAGTTAGCCAATTTTACAGAAATGTTAGCTAAATGGCTAGCTAATGACTAACCAGATTAGCTATTTAGCTAGTTTTTTGCTCTGTAGCAAAATGCTTGCTAATTAGTTAGCTAATTTGCATCAATTGTTACCTCGCTAGTTACAAGTGACAGCTAATGTGAGCAAAAGTGAACTAGCTAGATAATCTAAATAAAGTTAGCTCAAGTTAGCAAGCCAGTTAGCTAGAGTTTGGGTCGTTTGCATTGTGTAGGGTATGGAGAGGTTTATGTATGATGAGTGTGATTGGGTAGTGTTAGGGCAAGAATATCAAGGTCAGCCAATCAGAGGCAAGGCAGGTTGGGACATTACTTCACAATCCTGGGGAAAAAAATATTCCTGCAATATTGCTTCTTATATTTAGATAAGCTTTATGCTAGGCTTGTCTATGTTGAAAAGAAAACCACATTTGAAGAGAAGGTTAAAAATTATGCTGGAAAACCCGTAAAATCGACAGTGACATCTCAAATTTGCTAATAATAACAAAATGTTCGCTAACCGGCTCGTTAATGACTAACCAGATTAGCTGGTTAGCTAGTTTTTTGCTCTGTAGCAAAATACTTGCTAATTAGCTAGTTAATCGGCATCAGTTGTTACCTTGCTAGTTACATCTGATAGCTAATGTGAGCAAAATGCTCGTGAACTAGCTAGATAATCAGCTCAAATGAGCAAGTCAGTTATTTAGAGCTTTGCTAACGCAAGTTAACTTAAGATGTGACTATATATATGTCGCTTTTCGAGGTCCCTCAGCAACATCTTTTAACAATTTTCTAAATTGCCCACCAAGCACAGTGCTCTGAAGTATTTTAGGGTACTGTTTGGGTAACAGCATCTCATCAACTCAAGAGTTCTCCTAAAGGGATAGTTCACCCAAAAATAAAAATTCAGTCATTATCTACTCACCTTCATGTCAACTGAAGTTTGGGTTTAAGTTTTGTTAGTCCACAAAACACTGCTGGAGTTTCACAGGAAAACAGAATCTGCATAATTGCAGAATTTCCCAAAAAATGGAAGCGAATGTCGACCAGTTTTCAAATGTTAAAAAAACATATAATGCCTTCATAATTCTCATGTGGTGTAATCCAAGTCTCCTGAAGCCCCAACATGCCATTTGCACACCGTCACACTTCACACACTCATTTCAGACGGTGTGCACATGCATGTAAACGTGGCTCCAAGCTCAGGATCTACAGTGAAGACTCAGGCTAAAAACATGGTGTACATGTTGTCTGTCAAGTCAACTTGGCATGTCGGGGCTTTAGGAGACTTGGATTACACCAGGCAAGCAGGATGGAGGCATTTTATGTTTTTGTCTTCCTGTGAAACTCCGGCAGTGTTTTGTGAACTAAAAAAAACTAAACCAGACTACTCTGCCAGACCAGAATTTTCATTTTGATTGGTGGGCTGCTCTCCGTCATGCAGTGTACATAAGTAATATTTATGGGCTGAGACGGGCAGGTTTCTGTAGGACGTATGCGTATATAATAATCTCATATCACTGAGGAGTTTGTGTGGTTCTCTGTCACAGGTTCGTCCAAGGGGAAGTAAACATTACATTCATGTCTGTGGAGGAACTCTCATCCACAAGAACTGGGTCCTTACTGCTGCTCACTGTTTCCAAAAGTAAGAAACTTGTCTGTTAACACATAAACACAAACCATGTGGGGAACCACAAAGGTCTTAATTTTTTAACTGTTGTTTGGTGTTTCAGGGGTAAAGCTGAGGATGCTGGGAGCTGGAGGATCGTCCTGGGGAAGCACCAGCTGAAGCGCTCAGAGACAGCGGAGAGGATTTTCCCCGTGAAGAGAATCTACAGGCACGAGAACTTCCGTTACCCCGCTCACAGCGAGCTGGACTACGACATCGCCCTGGTGAAGGCCGCCACAGACATCGTCCCCTCCAACTTCATCCGCTACGCCTGCCTGCCGCGCAAGCAGACCAGCCTCAACCCGGGACACTACTGCTGGGTCACAGGCTGGGGAGACACCCGGGGTGAGTGGAGGACAGGGGACACAGAAGCTCTGGAAGGAGTCATTAGGTCCAATGATCAACAACTACTGGCAAATATGAGTCTACTGCCACGATAACAGCCCTCTGAGGCTGTAGAGGTGCTTTGAGATACATATTAACATTATGGAAGCAAAGGAAGGCCACGGTATAATGTTTACCATGTTTATCATCTTAGTTCAGCAAGTCACAGGCACAGTTAAAGCCTGCACACAATGTCCATCTGTGCAACAGCTGTGGTGATATTTAAGTTTGGATTAATGTGATGGACTGTGCTGGCGTGGTAGCACAAAGTGTAGTTCAAATTGCTTAAATTTTTTCTTAATCACATTTTAGGTGGGAAGGAGAACGTGTCTCTGGCTGAAGCCCTGAATCAAGCGCGTCTGCCCATCATCGACTTCAAGACCTGCCGGCAGAAGAAATTCTGGGGCGATCGTGTTCGAGACTCCATGATCTGCGCCGGGTTCAGGGACAAAGAGGATCCACCTGCTGCATGCCAGGTAGGACTGAGATTTACAAACAATAGCTGCGTTTCCACCACAGGAACTTTCTCGTGTGACAAGGAACCTTTGCGGGGACCAGGGTCTATATAATTAATTACGACTCTCTGCTTTTGAGGGTTATAGTTTCCGCAAGGACACAAACTTTGGGGGTGGGACTTGCAGCACTGATTATTTCTGATTGGTCAAATACTCACAGCATTTTATTTCAGTCACCATTTTGTTTAAAAAAATATCTGCGGCTGCAAACCAGTGTTTGTTTTTCTCTTCATCATGCTTTGACACATCAGCATGGTTTTACAGACGAAAGCCCAGTGGAAATGACAACGAATGGCCGACGTTGTTGTGTAGTCCAACACAAAAACAAAAAAACAGCTGTTGCCTTTTCATACAACAGTAGACCAATTGGCCTGATCTTTTTGGGTCTTGGGACTGTGGTGGAAACACTGACCACAACAGGCTGAAGGAACCTTTTAGTTCCCTGAAAAGTACATCCTGGGACTAAAAGTTCTGGGTGCTTACATGGAAACAGAACTAATGTTGGAGAAAATGAATTTTAAAAGGGAAAAACTGTACTAAACATGGATGACCTCTGAGTATTAGGCCATATAATCAAACTAAAATGTAAAAATTTACTCACAAAATGTCAAGAAATTAAATATTTACACCTAATTTCTTTATGAAACAGAAAAATACCTTTTGAATTCAAGTTTAAGGATTTAATTACCTTGTTAACTTGTTAAAACAAGCTTAATTTAAAATGCAGACAGAAACAAAATAAAACTTTACTGTTTCCTCCTCTCCCAGGGTGACTCTGGCGGTCCCCTGCTGTGCCAGCTGGGGCGCGACCGCTGGGAGGTTCACGGCGTGGTGAGCTTCGGCCCCATCGGCTGCACCGTGGAGAACAAGCCCAGCGTTTTCACCCGCACCGCTGCCTACATCCCCTGGATCGAGGCAACACGCATCAGGGACTTCTTCCTGCACTAAGCGAGCCACCTCACTGAATCAGCGCTGACAGCAAACATAAGCTCTGTTTCATGTCCAACGTCCACAGATGACCACAAACTGTTTTATTTTTTTTTTCCTAGAAGCCACAGTTCATTCATGTTCCACCGACAAGTTCAACATTTCTGGAACTTCAGAACCACTTCAAGATGTAAATACTTGTTCTGAATGTGCAATAATTGTTTTCTAACACACCATATTGTTCAGTCTACACCACTGACTGTATATAAAGATGGACGATGTGTCCCCACTTCTTTCCAGTGTACAAAAATGAAGCCAAAATATCAGATACAAGCTTTGCCACATTGAGCAGGAGCCAGAGTCTCAGCTGTCAATCATGACAGGAAACCCCCTTTGTATAGCATCAAAAAACTGTTTAAAAACCAAATGTATTAGCAAAATGAGCACTTAAACATACATCAGTAGAATAAGAAGTACCTAAAATGACAAAAAACATGTTTGGGAAAAATTTATACGATGTGTACTCTGATGTTTTAGTTTGGCCCACGTCCCACCTGCTAACACGGAGGGAGTGGGCTTTTTGAGCTATACTACAGCCAGCCACCAGGGGGCGATCAAGATGTTTTGGCTTCATTTTTGGGGAGCCGTCATGTTGTCGATCTTTATATGTGTCAGTGGTCTGTCCACTGTGCAGTACTCTGTTTTTTAACAGCAGAAAGTTGCGACAGAACACTGCAGAGTGTACACTATTCATGACCTTTTACATCCAGTCGCAATAAAATTGGTTAAAGCAAAATCTTTGTCAACATTATCCTTTTTTTTTATTGTAATTTTCAATACAGCGGGTTTATGGAGACACATAAACAGCACGCACTTTAGCTTTACAGTGATTTCTTCTTGCACAGTGAAACAGAAAGCACTGCAGAAACGATTCAATAAATACAAACATTGATGTTCCGATACTATTTGTTCCTTTCCGGTACCCGATGGGAGTTAGCCAAGTACTGATCCGATACCAGTACGTGGAACATGACTACAGCATCCTCGGAAGAACAAAATGACATGCGGGACTCTGCTGTGGAGTAGCAGCGTCCTGTTCCAGGTCAGTAAATAACATGGTATCAGATCAGTTCACAGGCTTGTGTACTCACCGATACCATATTTAAGGTAATATCGGAGGCATCTTCCGATACTTGAGTTGGTATTGGAACAACCCTAAATACAAGAGCAGAACTGACCGTAAGGCTTCGTTCTGTGTTTTGTAGCTCAGAGTTGAGAATCTCTTCACTCTTCTATGACAGAAGAGTCTTTCAGTCCAAAATCAGAACAGGAATCCATCCCAACATCTGGTGAACCACACACACCAGATGTCACCTGACAAATTGGCTCATTTAACCCACATTTCATGAGATAATTCATTGATTTTAAAACTAGTATCAAAGAAGACCAACAAGTCTCCCTTAAACAATAATAGAACAATAAATGACACACCTCTATTACATATAACATCCTCACAGTGTTCTCATTACTGATCAGATCTGTGACAGGAACACATCCGAGGATGAAGACAAATGAAGAGAGGGGTGTTATAGGACGGCCTACATCTGGATTTCCAGTGAAATTTAGTCCACATCTTCTTTATGAACATCTTTTAATTCCCAGGACGCTCTTGGAAAGTAAAGTGGCTATGAGAGGAGGGGGGGTGAACCAGTGAACTGGGACCAACTCACACTTCCCCTGAACAGCACACTGCATTTGACCAGAGTCTCTTAGCGCTGTGGTTAAAGGCTGTGTCCTGGACAGATATTTGGCCCTAATGTGGAAGCAGATGTGTGTGGGAGAGGCTAGTACAGCCTGGAGGATGACGATGATGAAGAGCCGGTGATGTGGTCCCAGTTGTTGTAGAGAGCGTAGGCACCTGACAAGGCTAAACCAGCCAGACCTCCTCGGGCGACACCCTTTAAGCCACCTGCAGACACACAGTAGAGGCAGAATGAGTCATGAAGCCTCGTACGAACATCAAATAAACATTCATCATCAACCATCTGTCAGCAGCAGCAGCAACTTCAGCACATATTTCTTGTTGTATTAAATTAACCAGATGGTTGGGGTGCAACATACTTCACACAACTCTCAAAATATTTGATTTGTTTGACCTGCAGCTGCTTTCAAATGATGATCTCAACATTTATTGTGCTGCTCTTTATTGCGTCATTACATGAAGCAATTGTATATGAATACAACTGACAAACTGCATCTCAAAATCATAGAAGGCTCATAGAAACTGAGGGCAGCGTGATGCTGGACAGTGACAGGGTCATGGCTGCTCTGATGATAGCAATATGACCTCCTCAACAATAAGGATTGCCCACCAGCCCGGGGCAAATAAGATGTCATGTCAGGCAAGTAAATCTAGCAAGGCAAGTGGTAAAAACTAAACTATTAAACTACTTTGATAATCGATCAATTGTTAAATTAATGTTTCATGCAAAATGCCAGAAAATGCTGTTCTCAACCTCTCAAATATGAAGATTTCCTGCGTTTCTCCATTAATTAAAGGAGCAATATGTTGCAACTGCACGTGCAAAAATGAGTAAAGCAGTCCAAATAGTGAGTTGGAGTGATAGAAGGTACATTAAATAAGTTGAAATCCTATTTGATACATGCTCAATGCTTAATGTCTTAGTTGTTTCCCCCCACCCCCTCCTCTCAACACTG
Organism: Lutjanus campechanus; assembly: GCA_027495735.1. Classification (NCBI taxonomy): domain Eukaryota; kingdom Metazoa; phylum Chordata; class Actinopteri; order Lutjaniformes; family Lutjanidae; genus Lutjanus; species Lutjanus campechanus. The sequence goes on from JAJHUR010092591.1 coordinate 11,918, forward strand.
GGGGAAGCTCTGCAGGCTGCAGGAGCAATGCAAGAACACAGGACACATGCAGCATTGTAAACTGACAATAACAAGCGATGACAAGTCCTACATTGTCAGTTGATTAGCTGTTGATAACTGTAAAATGTCTGTCAATGTAAAGTTAAGCCTGTAATCCTGAAAATTTAAGCCCGCTGCTCTGAAAATACACACTTTGGAGTTTTGAGTTGAGTTAAAATTAACATAAGTCGTTGTTAAGTTAAAAAACATTGACAATGAACCCTGGAACTTGTGAAACACTGTGGGGATTTTACACAAAGAGACAATAAATGCCAGATTCCAATGATCTTCATCTCATCAGAACACATCTAGAAACACTTCAGCTAAAGTAAATAACGCATGAGGGTAAACTGCACATTAATGACAGACATGCAAGCAGGAAGGACACCTACTGGCTGATTTAAAGAGCATCCCAGTTAACGTCCCAGCAGCCACTGTGTTGAGGTCATCTTCTGCTCCTCTGGCCTTTTCTATCGCCACACCGAAAACACTATATAACAAGGCTGCAATGGCAAAGCAAAAAACAAACATAGTTTTGTAAGAGGAAAGTCAGAAATAGCTTAAAACACATCTGTCTTACACAAGTCAGTGTCATTCAAAAGAGTGAAACAATCAACACAAGATCCATAAAAAGAAATCAATATGTTTATCATTTTCATCTGTGAGGTATTATGAGACAACATTATTTTTGGAGTCATGCTAAATTAGTCTTACCAACAGAGCCCAGAGAGTTGGCCCATGAAGCACCCTGTCTGGTCACCATGTTGATAATCCTGCAGAGAGAAAGCAAAGGTTTAGAAGACTGCTCGCCTAACGCAGCTGTAATGTTAGGGGTAATACCACTGGTAAACTGGATTCTGTCTCAATACTCACTGTACATTACGAGGTTTGGACCATGCCATGTCTCTAGTCTCCTTCAGACCCATCCTGAGACCATTTACAGCTCCAAGCGCTGCTCCTACAGTCAAAACAAAGAGCCAGAAAGGCTGAGCGAGGAACTCAGAAAATAAAATTCACAATGGAAACTGAAAACATTCAGCTATTTCAAATCAAATACACTATATGCCAAAAACTATCTGTGCACCCAAACTTGATCGCTGACCATGTCACAGTCTTGTTGAACACAGTGTTTAAAGGTATAATTTAAAGAAGTTGTGTGGCAGTATAATGTTACAGCTGTTAATTACTTCTTACCAGTTATGCAAGATCCTCCAATTGTAAAGAAAGCCAGTTCAAACCTTCCTCTTGTTTTATTGGCGCCTGTAGGTAGGATGAACTCATCTGTGTCCTAAAAGACAACATTAACAGCCGTTACTGTCAGGAAAACACACTAAACACATTAATTTATCGCAGCTAAAATTCAACTTTAGCTGTAGCTTACCTGAACAAGGTAACGAGGGTCGACATTGAGGTAAGGGGACAGGGGACTCATTCCAGTCACTGAAATGACATTACAACAGACATGTTAGCTTATTTCTTACAAATTAGACATCTATATATTGGAAAACATATACAGACCTTAAGTGTAAAGGCTACAAAGACGGCTGACGGAACACTTAGCTGTTAAGCTAACCAAAGCATAGTGACAGCCAGTAGCTAGCATAATGGTAACATTACATGAAACTTACAGGGAACACCGGCGAGCTCTGTGTTAGAGTATTCAGGTGCACCGCCTCCAAAGAGACCCCCGAAACCCCCTTTACTTCCTCCCGATCCTTGTGAGTTGTTGTCCATGACTGTAAAAGATCCGAGGGTTCACCTGGAGAAAACTGAAGACAGGGGAGAGATGCTAGCCGAGCCGACCTGGCTAACGTTAGCACGCGCTGGGTAGATGGTGAAACTCAAAATCTGAGACGAAACGATCAACGACGCGCTGCTAGATTCACCGTCAGCAATACATGCTGTCTTGTTGGTGTGTCTGTTGAATCCTTAACGAGATTTCAGAGTGAAAACACCGGGTTTTCGTTTCAGATTACTGTGCTCGAGGTCTCGACAGGACCCTGACCTCCAGCAGCATGCTCTGCCGTAAAGCGATACTGAGGTCGTGTTGATCTGCGAAACTCTCGCGAGATTTGTACGGGTTGTTTCTTCGTTGTGCACGCCGTACAGACAAGTTGCGTTTTTAATATGTCAGCACTGTTGTTAAAAAATTTAGTAGTGATAGGGACAAAAACAGCTTGGTTAGATTCAGGGACAGATCGTGGTTTGGGTTAAAATAGTCTCACTCTCGCGAGATCTTTCACAGGTCTAGGGTTCCCTTCTACACATGACACCCAGAGGGGTCGTTACGTCAACAAAAGTAACCATGAAAAATGGGAAAGAAATGGACAATACTGTCATGAATTTCATCTTATTCTCGTTATTCAAAGACCAAAACTCATTTAAAAGTGATAACTAAAGCGACAAAACCGTCCTGATGACGTTACCGAGCCCCATGATTTTACGACACCTCCACAGATCTGAGATCTGTTTACTTAACCCAAGGACAAATGGTGTGAAACTACCAGAACATTACAAAACTGACTACAGGCGAGGAGAAAAGAATCATGAGATACAAACAGCAGTGATTGTTATTAATAATTTTATCATATTGGCGAGATAAAAAGTCAACATTATGGTCGACATTATTCCATGATAAAAGTCGAAATTGTGGGATAAAAGTCAATAAAAGTCAATTAAGAACCTTTACATAAAGGCGTAATGGTGGAAGTAAAAAAACAAACAAAACAAAAAAACAACATAGATCACAAAGAAGAAAAAAAAGCAACTCGAAAGTAAAAGTCACACAGTTTTTCAGGGTTGGAATGTAACTAAGTACATTTACTCAAGAAGTGCACTTCTTACCACAGTAAATAGTAACAAAAGGTGTCAGACAAATCAATAGAGTAAAAAGTTTACCATTTGCCTCTGAGATGTAGTGGAGTAGAAATATAAAGTTGAAGTACAAATAGGCCTACCGCAAATGTGTACTTTAAGTACTTGAGTTAATGTACTTAGTTACCATCCACCTCTGGCTAATGGATGCAAGGATGAGACATGCTGTGACATTTACAGATTTAATTTAATTATACATGATTGAATATGCAGTAATATACAACACATTTGGGGTTGATTTTGAGCAGCTGTAAGGCACCTTTTGTAGAATTGTCCATTTTTAGCATTTTAGTATCACACCTGAGTATACTAATACACCAATACGTGTCTCAAATGTTTAGATGCAGGTATGAATGTCAGTTTGAGAGATATTTTGTGATGCTGACATTAATAAAAAAACAAACGTTACGAGCAAAACCAGCAGAGATTTTCATTTTATTAAAATCCATAAAATCCATAAAATTGTTGTCTATGCAAAAATACATTTAAAATGTAGTCATCATTTTCTAGCCACTTTTTTCCTGCCTCAATCTACAGCCTTAGAGTCAGACACTCTTTATATCACCTTTTGTTATTATTTAGTATAGTTTGAGGTTATATAAAAATAAATATTAGGCTATCTTAATAAAGTCACGATCACAGACATCTAGGAATTAAGTGAAACTAAGCAAATAAACAGGTGGGGCACGTTTTCCGAGTTCTGTCTGAAGGGGAGGCCCAGTTTCAGAAATAGATCATTCTGTATGATGTGTACTTTTATTTTCAATACCTTTGTTCTTTTACTTGAGTAAGATTTGGAATACAGGATTTCAAAGTGTTTCAACTTGTATCTAACACATTTCTGTCATTTTCACAGCATTATTACTGTAAAATGAAGACATGATTACTGTATAACATGTACACAGTAAGTTGTTGTATACTTATAAATGGTGGGAGAATTTTACAGTAAATATATTATTACTGTAAGTGTCACAAATTATGCGGTCACATAATAATCTGCCTTTGCTGTTAGCACATTTTGCATCATTTAAAACACAAACAGTTGTTGACCACCTGCTTTTCTCTGTGTAATTTCATTGAAAGCTGCTTTTCTCCGTGACAGTGTGAAATTCCCCACTTTCTTCAGACTTTGACTCCAGCAAGGTAACGTAACTCATTATTTTTTAAGTGTGTTAGTTTAGCACAGCTCTCATAAGGTTATCAGGTTGGAGTAGAAGTAACATCACTGGATTTCACAACCTTTGTGCAGGAAGTTAAAGGAACTTGGGATCTTAGTATCATTTTGCATCTTAACTATACAATGCAGTAGGTGTGTGCTTTTGGCTCATGGCCCAACAGTAAGTCTCAGTTTTGGCTCTTGAACAGAAAAAGTTCGTCCTCTCCTGATTTCGACATTACAAACAGTCCAGGTTCCCTCACAAACAGCAGTGAGCACAAGTTAAACCTGCTTCTTTGAAGTTCTAGAGCAGCTCTAATTCTCCATCTTACAAATCAGAACAAGGTAAATATGACTATTGTAAGATAAAACTGTTCAAGTCACTTTGCATTCAGACAGTTTAAAAAGGTGTTTTAGTTTGGAAATAGTTATAGGCCTTTTAATCTTTATTCATTTTATCTGATAAAAGGTTAACAAGAAATAAAAGATTTAAAAGTGAAAAAGACGGTCGAGGCTCAGCCGGCGCCTCCTGTGTAGCGCCAACTACTGGCAACAGGAAATGACATGTTTAAGACCAAACAGGTTGACCATATCCAACACAGATCTAGTCAGAAAGGCCTTAAGACCATGGTAATGCTGTATTGTCAAGATCTTGACCTATCACTCAAACATCTCTGTCACTAGTGTAAATCCTTTAAAAATTTACTATTTTGACAGAAAAAAACAGCCATAATCTGCATATACACAGCCGTATGACTCACAAACACAAACATTCAGCATTAATTTGAACTTTGATTAATGTGAAACAGCCAAACCAAAACTAAAATGCTTTTTAAAATGTATTTCAGTATTTGAAATTTCAGTGACTTGGTGAAATAAATTACATTTTTGTTTGATTAAAAAAGTGTCTTTATTTTACAGTATGTAATTATTCTACAGTTATTAATTTATAGTATTAGAATTGACACAGGGATGCCTTTTACAGTAGTTGAATCAGTGTTGTGATACAAAATACAGCATGCTGATTATTACTGTGATAACAGTTACAGTACTGTGGTACTTTGATTAGATTTACAGTAATCATACTGTGAAATGTATTTACAGCAACTTACCAGCGAATTGCTCCCAGCAAGTTACTGTAAAATCTTACAGCATTCTTGTTACAGTGTTGTCTTTCCACCTCTGATTATTCCTCTGATTATTGATCTGATTGCATTCCTAATCTAAATAACACTGTTGTTTTTTTTGCTACTCACCTGTTGCAGTTGATGGGAAGACTGTTGCAGTTCCTCACATTAGCCACAGGGAGGCAGCAGAGAGCCGACAGTGAAATCCGACCAGCTGTAGAAAGGTCAAACCTGTTGGTTCTGCTGCTCCTCAGTCGTCATTCTAATTAGGTCTGATTTAATTGACTGATTTAGATCAATTTGTTCCCGGTCACGATGACACAAGTTGGATCTGCATGATACTGTTTGCATCACTTAACATAGATCTGCAGAGCTGGGTTAAATAACTTTCATATGACACCTGTCACGCCTTTAAATGCATGATTTCCCACCTTTTAAAACCCTCTGGTTATACTTACCCATGATGCAACTGAGAGAGAGAGAGAGACAGAGAGAGAGAGAGAGAGAGAGAGAGAGAGACAGAGAGGGGGGGACCACACACATGCACACGTACACGCACATTTTATGCGGCGCGGCCCCGGCCATCTGCTGCCGGTCAAAGGGACAGAGGCACTGAAGGAATTTAGTGTGTTGAATTTCACGAATAACAGAGCATCTTATTTGGATTCTGCCATTGTATGTGTGTATTCAGAAGGGGCCAAGTGGAGCGATGAAGTTTGCCATTGTCGCCCAGTGTGGGTGTTTTCAGACTCTCTGGCATGATCTGTGAGTTAGTGTTCTCTGTGTTACTGCCCAGTGTGCCCACTGTCTTTCCCACAATGCCCCATTCAGCCCTGGGCCTCTCTCTCCCTCTCTCCCTGCGCTCACACTCTTAGACTGAGCTGCCTCCCATTTTGTGCCTCTGGCTACTCATCATCATCATCATCATCATCATCATCATTACTGGGCTACAAACCAAATTTTCAGTTTGTGGCATAAAATAGCTGTGATGTCATGTTTGTTATCTTTTTTTTTTCTTGTTTTCATCTTCTCCTTCATTTCCTCCCTCGGTCTCCCTCTTTCTTTCTGTCTCTCTGAGCTCCCAAACACAAAAGACAGAGAGGCCACGACAGGACCCCAGTGTATGCTGGTTGTCAAGGAGACAAGGAGACAGTGTTGGGTCTTTAAACTGCCTCAGAGGGGTGTGTGGAGTTAGGGGGAGTTGGCCTTATTTACATGGGAAGAGGACAAGAGGGAGAGAGAGGGGCTTGAAATACAACTTTTTGAGCAGCAGCTTATAGGACTCCACAGCTAAAATCATTCCACCATCAAATATTTACCAAGCAGAGGAAATCTGGAGCGGTTCATTATGTGGAGAACGCCGTGCATACATAGTAATGTAAATCAACCTGTCCTTTCCTCTCACTTTGTCTCACACACACGCACACACACACGCACACACACACGCCT
>JAJHUR010092592.1:0-25110 GCA_027495735.1 Lutjanus campechanus
ACTGAGTTTAGTGAACCTCTGAATTTTCATACCATCATCAGATCAAAAGGAGTTACTGAGTTGAACACACTGTCGCATAGGCAAGCGCGCTGCACTGCAACAGCTTTTTAATATGGCGGTGTTTACATGCATGTCACTGCTGATTGGGTAACACCTGTGGCACACACACCAAACCAGAGAAAACGCGCACAAAGCCCGCTGTGCACAGTTGTGCACTATTTTGAGGACACGAGCCGTTCAATCCCGAAACTGTGGCAAAACCGTTCGCGTTTTTAGATGTAACTGTCCCCGTAGGCTACAGAGTTCCCAAGTCACGCCTTCCGGTGGACCACCGTGAAACCTAACTTCGGAAAAATATGAATGTAATCTAAGGCGAGAGACGAACTATTTTTTGATAGTTTGAATTGTGCCACTAATCACTCGTGATGTTTGTAAATGTAAAAGATACATTTTCGTGTCAAGAAAGTAACACATTGTGGTAAAACTGTTTAAGCATCAGACTGTAAAGATATGTAATTTGAAAGACTACACACCCAGAAGTCGCGTAAGTGACGTCAGTGACGGGATTTTTTCCCTCCAAAAGCTAACGTTAGCCGCTGAAGCTACGATGCCTGTGTGTTGTCATACAGTATGTGGTGAGACAAGCAACAGTTATGGCTCAGTCTTTCTCCTCCCAGCTGACAGAAGGAGTCACTGGATAAAATAGTTAAGGTAAGATAATGTGGCAAGCAGCCATGTTGATGTTGATGATGTGTATTGTGCAAGACGAGAGATTTAGTACATTGAGTGGTTTCTCACCAAACTGAACTACAACAAACCGACCACAAATTGTGACTTTCTTCTTTAACTAACAAAAGCAGAGTTAATGCTAAAGTTTTTAAGGCAGTTAAAAAATATGAAACTTTAAAACTGTCAAGTGACTTTATTCTGGACCACTGAGTCTGTAATAAAAGTTATTATTATTATTATTATTATTATTATTATTATTATTATTATTCACATGTGATGGCATGAAAAATAGCTTGACACATTGTAATCTAGAATATCAATTAATTATTTGATCTATAAAATGTCTGAACATTGAAAAAAAGATTGTTCATCAAAATTTCATCAATGTGACATTTTCAAGTTGCTTGCTTTGTGTGATCAACAGTCCAAAACTCATAAGTATTCAGTTTATTATGACATAAGATAAAGAAGAGCTGCAAATCTTAATATTGAGAAGCTGGAACCAGAGAATGGCGCTTGAAAAATGAGTTAACATTCAAGTGATTATCAAAAATAGTTGCTGATTAATGTCTATCAATTCATCGATTCATCGACTCATCGATTATAATTGACACCTCATTTCAGCTCGAATTATTTTCATTGCATAATAAAAAATATATTTCATAATAATTGTGTTTTTCCATCCCTTTCTGTGGGGCTTGCCCAGAATGGTGACTCTTGCAGAATCTTTATCATCACATTTATTTTTATCATTTGATTATTTGTGACTACTGTGACTGTGAGGAGAGACTGTGATGAAAGAGGGCAGTGACAGAACAGCCTGTGGTGTTAAGTATTCTTGGAAATCACAAAGTCACAGAGGGGGAAAGAAGAATAAAGGGGGGATGACAGACTAGACAGACTTTAAATCATTATAATCAAATCAAAGAAGACAGTCAGTGAACCAAACACCACGGTAGATTTACTATATCTGTCAGAACAAGCCTTGAAAATTTGCTGCACAATTAAAGGACTCAATAATTTAAGAGTGATTAACCAAATGTCAGTGCAGGATGTGTAGAAACTCCTTCATCATTCCAGAGAGGCTATAAATGCAGATGAGAGTCTAACACTCCTCCTTCCTCTCCTCAGGATTTATGGGTTTTACATGACAATGCCTCTCTGAATACAGACTAGGAGCTCACTGGAAATATTCAGTCCTGATATTATCACTTGCAGGATGCCTGTCAGTTTAATCTCCTGGCTATAAAGCAAATACACACGATATATATGTATAATCATGTACCTTTCTCCACTGTTAATAATGTAAAAGGAGAAACTGGCTGCAAACTGATCAATAAAGATGAAGCCAAAGACTGAGTTCCAATAAGAGTACTGCAGCAGAGGAGTGTGCACTGTGGAGCCAGTGCCCCCTTGTGGTATTTAAGGCAAAGTACTAGTGAAACTGACTGCAGCACAGCAACACACTGCAGCCTGTAAACATGAACATGTGATAAGCTGCTCAGTGACATCATTAAAATGGTAGCATGAAGCTACACGTTAAGTAAGGACATGTTTATGACACCAAACACCAATCCCAGTACAAATTAAAGACACTGAAAGGGTAATTGGTATAAAGCCTCAGAATTTTACATAATTCCACATACACATCCAGGAATCAATTACAAGTTGTATGATTAATTTATCTTTAATTTTACAAAACAGGTCACAGTGTAATATTTATGATGCTCAGCACAAATTGTGTTATGTATGAGGAAAGATGGTCTGTTCATGTTTGGTTCAAATCTAAATTATAAACATAATGTCTGATAGAAAAAAACAAACAAATACACTGTAGATATTTTCTGTTCAGGAAACAGAATTTAACCAGAAGTCAAAGATTGATATTTTTATATGAACAGACAATTTTACTGGTCTCTCTGAAGAGAAAAGACTTTGGTTTGTTTATGTGAGTCCATGTTATGTTTTATTGTTTACTATATGAGGACTTAATGGTTACACTTATGGTTAAAATGTCCTTCATTTTGTGTCTTCTTCTGGATGGTTCATTACAAAAACATGTGCATTGTCGAAGGGAACCTTTTTATTTTATTTTATTTTATTTTAAAGTTTTTTTTGGCCATTTTTGCCTTTATTGACAGGACAGCTAGAGAGTAGACAGGAAACAGGACAGAGAGAGAGGGGATGACACGCAGCAAAGGACGCTGCAGAAGACTAACAGCCTCCATACACGGGTCGGACGCTCTACCAAGTGAGCTAAACGTCCACCCTTGAAGAGAACCTTTTTTCTGGCAGTTTCAAATTGTTGAGCTTGGGACAGTTTACAATTTAATATAAGATGTACTCTCATGTGTTTTGGGCTCTTATATGAGCATGACACAATATAAACCTCCAATAACCTCAAATATGATCAAAGAACGCTGCCTCAGATGTTTCAAGAAAAAAGAACAGCAGTATGGTGGTGGTACAAAAGAATGCAAGTAATTCTGTGAAAAGGTCTGTGTGTGTCCCCCATGAGTGAAAATGAGTGAGGAAAGTGAAAGTCAACATGTTCCTAAGTTTTAATGGAAAATGGAAAATATTTATCCAGCTAAAAGTCTAACTCTAAACAATCTCTGTTGTTACACATTATTATTATTACATTAACGTATTGATAAATAGTTTCAAAATTTGTAACACACATTTGTGACACATTTGTCTTCACTCAGAATATAATTAATGTTTCAAAGAGTTGTTGTAAAGCCTCACACACAAATCTGTTAAAATTAAGGTCTTTTTGGCAGGATGATGCACCATTTTATATATTGAATTTTAATCTTTTTACACAGGAGACAAGCAAAAAGAAAAGAAACCAAACAGAAACCTACATCCATGCATGCATATTTATAACCGCCCACTTCAGAAATCTGTTTCTTGACTACATGGCCAAATATGAAACAATGAAATATCAATGTGTCACAGAATCCAGACAGAGTCCTGTTTCATTAGTGCTGTGAAAATGTTTGTGCAAATGTCTGAAATAGATTCATAGACTCAAAGGCACTTGTTCATCACCAACAAAAACGGACAGCAAAAGGCAAAAAATCATGCTTCACACATCATAATGTGCAACAAGGGGAACTCTGGGATACATGGCTGCACTTTAAGGGGGATTTACCTACAAACTTTGGGTAAAAAACAATAACTAACTTTGTTGTTGTGATCCTTCTATCTGGAAGAAAAAAATAACTTTCATATTTTGCACAAGATTAGATTTTTAACCCATTTCACAAGTTTATCTGTTTCATATCCAGGAGGCAGGGGATGATATATGTCATTGTTTATTTATTTGTTCCTTTTTTCTTTATTTACACACACTTACACACATAAAATACAGATTTTAAGAAAGATACGATATATAAACATTGCAAGGGAATGTTTAATGAGGATTAGCTAAAAACCATTCAGGGCCTTGAGATGTGTGATTCTCCAGGCAGCATATAGCAGGAAGTAATTACAGTGATGTAGTGTACACTGTTTGTGTGTGTAACTTTAATCAGTTTAATCAGTCATTTTAGACCAAATGGAGACATAGTTCAGCATAGTTCTACATGACAGTGCATCTTATAGATACCTATCCTTGCTCATTACTCATTATTTTATTTGAAAAGTTATAAATTGATAGAATAAACAGGCTTGGAGAGTAATGGATTATGTAATCTGGATACAAAAAAGGTAACTGTATTCCATTACAGTGACAGATAAAAAAAAATGCTTCACTAGATGGAAATTTCACCATTTTTGTCATTTTTTAATCAATCAACCAATCAATAAATTGCATACAATAAAGGAGGGAACAGCTGGACAAACTAATCAACCTAACAACGAACATAAAACATTTAGAGCTGCAACAATTAATCTATTGTTAATCTACTATTAAATGAATCTGCGTCTATTTTGAATTTTGAATCTATTTGAATTGTTTTGAGTAATTTTTAATTAAATAAAGTCCAAATTCTCTGATTTCAGCTTCTCAAATGTGAATATTTTCTGGTTTCTTTACTCCTCTCTGACAGTAAACTGAATATCTTTGATTTGTGGACAAAACAAGACATTTGAGGACGTCATCCTGGAATTTGGAAAACACTGATCAACGTTTTTCACCATTTTCTGGCATTTTATGGGCCAAATAACTAAGCGATTAATGGAAAAAATGGCTATCAGATTAATTGAAGATGGAAATAATCTTTACATGAAAGACTTGAAAAATGGGTCCAAACATGTCGCGCATTTGGACGTCTGTGTGAACAGGCCTAGAGATTGTGGCGTTCTGCAGGACAGATGACACTGATGATTTGTAATGTGTCTCCTCTGAGGACATTTCCAGAACAGATGGAGACGGATGGATATGTGGGTGAACAGAGCGGCCGATCTGAATTTCACTGTGGTTTCATGCAGCTCAGTGATGGAGGCTGCAGACAGCTGAAGACAGTCACAGTGCTGCTGTGTCAGACAGTAACAGGCTTCAGACAGAACAATACTGCACAGCAGTGGTTCACAAACTTTGTCTGGCATGCTCCCCTGCAGAAACTGAAATAAGTTCACACAAAACACAAAAATATTGAGTTTAAGTAAAGAAACCAGAAAACATGCACATTTAAGAAGCTGAAATCAGCGAATTTAGACTTTTTTCATGAAGAAAACAGTTGATTAATTAATCCTGTCACAATCTTGTCACTTGAAAAAATGGTCCAAACATGTGGTCCAAATATAGACCTATTTTTCAAGTGTTTTCCTGTAATGATTATTTTTATTATTGATTAGTCCGTCAGCCATCTTCTCTGTTAATCCATTGTGAAAAATGTTGATCAGTGTTTCCTAAAGTCCAAGATGACATCCTCAAATGTCTTGTTTTGGTCCACAACCAAAAGAAAATTACCGTGAGAGAGGAGTAAAGAAATTAATTAAAAAATGACTCAAAACAATTGATTATCAAAATAGATGCAGATTAATTTAATAGTTGATTAACAATAGATTACCTGTTGCAGCTCTAAGTGTTTTGGGTTTGTTGTTAGATTTATTTATTAGCTTGTCCAACTGTTCCTTCCTTTGTTATGTGCAATTGATTGATTGATTGATTGATTGATTGATTGAATGATTAAAAAAAATCAAAAAATTGTGAAATTTCAACCCAGTGAAGCATTTTTTCAGTAGAGGCAATAGTAATGAATTGGCAACTGTGTACACACTGTGCATGATATTATACTGTTCTTTAATCTGATTATGTCACTTTTATCTGCAACTGTAATAGAAAACAGTTAACTTTTAGATTATGTAATCCCATTACTTGTAATCTGTTACTTCTCAAGACTATCAACAACAATTGTGGAAACAACAGTTAAAAATTATTCACCTGAATGTTAGTGAAATAAAGGTCAGCATGATATCATCAGTCAACTCTAGTTTGTTTATTTCCCAACATAAATTACATTCATCTGACTTTGTTTCACTCCTTATTTCTCCTCTGGTCATCAATGCTGTGCTCCCTGCAGTGGCTCTGTGTCCCCCCAGTTTGGGAACTATGGATGTACAGTACTGTTAACTCCACTCTTGTGCTGTGACAGACTGACTGCTTTTCACTTGTTGCTTCTAAAGTTAATCTGTCTGTGGTTAATCCCTCTTCAGCTGCAGGAAAATATACGTTGACCTTGAACACACAGTTTCCTCTTATGGCCAAGAAGACACATCTACACATGCAACAGAGAATATTAGGAGAGAATCTGCATTATTTTCTTTCCACTGTAATGAGGGGAGTTGAGTATCCCAGCATGCACTGAAACGGCCTGCGTAGAGTAGGCAGCCAGTCTGTTACAGGACATGAACACAAACATTTGACTCTGAGATGTTTTTGAACCTGGAGGAGTGAGGGTGGATAAAAACATAAAGACAAAAGACAGGTGCTGTGATCTGACCCAGCATAATTCCATTTTTGCTTTGTAATTTAGATGAATTAGGCAAAATTTCTGCATTTTGCACAGAATGTAAAGTCATGACATTCCACGAATTCGACGCAATAGGCGTCAAGGGGTTAAAAGCTTTTTTCACATAAAATTTTTAAATTTCCAGTGTTTATACCCAAATGTCAGGTTTTTGTTTTTGTTTTGTTTTTTGTTTTTTAATTTGTCCTAATTATCACTCAGAATTACTGACAAAATGTCCTAAGAAACTACCCACTGGTTGAAGGTATTTGATATTTGGTGATGAATCACTGTATTCTGAACCATCTGACATGTTCTAGATGTGTGTGGGCTTGTGTCTTGGAAGAGTGTAGAGGTCCGACTGTGAAAATCTATAGAAATACTGATGAAATTCACTCAAACTAAATCTGCAAACATAAATCAGATTAAAAATAGTAAAAGCATCATTGATCTGAATAATGCATAATTACAAGTAAATTTTAAAAAATACTTAAAATACTCAAAACCAACTCTTGTATTTGTCTGCTCCTCATTCTTCTTCCTGTCTTAATTTGCCCTCATTGTAGCTCAGGAGTTCTGACAAAATTCACTCAAAACTACATTTGCAAGCATAAATAATGTCAAAAGTGTTGATTTTTCTGTGTAATGCATAATTGGAAGTCAGTATAAATAATATATTTTTTAAAATGCTAAAAAAAAAGTGCTCCAAATTGATCCATATTTCTGTTTTTGTTCATGATTCTTAGGTATTTATATTTTTCCTGCACATGTAACTGGAGCATTTTTGTACGTAAGAAAAGAAATAGGTGTTTTATTTTGTTTTTATTGCTGCCGTTTATCTGCAGTGAATATGATGTGGGTCGATAAATATTTGTGAAATTTCAATAAAATCTCACCAAAAAGGAATAAAATGAACATGCTTCATAATATAAGTGATTCTATATAATCAAACAGTGTTAATACAGTATGATGGAGATGGAAGATGTTTTATCTAAGAGGATTACTGGCGAGTATGACAACATTTGTAAATGATCCATGGTGTCACCAAGGTTTCTTCATGCGTCACAGTGGGAGTACTGTACCCTTATTTATTTAGCAGACTTGTAGAAAAGCTTGTAGACTAAATGAGCTCATCAGTGGGTGGGAACCTGCTGTAATGGAGCCTGCAGAGGATTTAGAGAGTAACTTCACACTCACAGTAAAGAGGATTCATCTGCAGCCATCATCATCATTCATGTTAGTGTGTTCATGTCAGGAGAATTTAACAGTGATCTTTGATTATTTATCAGCTTACATGGATGGTTTGTTTGTTTGCATGTTTGTTCACAGAGGTTCAACAGTCAGATGTTTAACAGATGTTTCAGATTCATGAATGAGAAAATTCTCACTGTGATCAAAAAAACACAATAGTTGATGTTTTACTGATGTTGTTGATGAAGATTAGAAGCCTCCATCTTGACCTACTTGTGCAAATAAGTGTGAGGGATAACTCCGTCTTTATTCATCCTTTCTGTACCAGGATGTATTACATTATGCTGCTAAAAACCTACATGTTCAGCTCCCCTGCTCTCCACTGCACCCACCGCCCTAAAAGACCATGCATTAAGCCCCGCCTCTCGGGTTGATCTGAGGCTCTGTGGGTAATCTCGTCAACAGATCAGAGACGCAGGGCCTGAGCACAAAGCGGGGCTATGCCATCCTCCACCTAATGGGATTGGCCGCCATCACTAGATGTGCTACTGCGATTAGCCTGCTTGGAAGCGTTCAGGGATTTAGGCCTCAAGCACCCTGCCCTCGGCAATTAGCACTACATGCTTAGGCAGAGTGACGTGAGCGTGAGGCTCCGTATCTCAAGACAGAACTCTGACATGATGAGGAGTGAGGCCGCATGAAAGGGAAGGCTGTTTGATTCTATGTGATGCACTGATTTGTGTGCATCTAATAAGCAAAGTTTATTATTTGAATTGTTTGTCAAATATTTTACAGCAGACTCTGGAGTGAAATGACAAATATTTGTATATTCCCCAGATGGCCTGTAATGCTTAGTAAGTAAGTTTAGTAAGTTAGTAAGTTTGAACTTATCTTTTGTAGCCACTGTGAAACTTCCTGGAATCACTTTTTTTTGGTTTTCAACTTCACTCACGTGTCACACTTTTTCTTTTTCAGAAGTCCCAGTCTGTCAATCCTTTAGCTGTCTCCTGAGCCTATTTGACCCTGACGTCACTAAACTGACTGTCTGGCTGGCTGAAGGACAGACCCAAGTTCTGTTAAACCTGCTCCTCCTACAACAAAATTACAGAAAAAGTTATAAACGTGGCAACAGTATATGCAACATTTACAAAAAGCTTTATAAATACCCAGTAATTCTCATTTAGTTTAAGTTGTGCCATTGTGGCCTGCCTTTATTAGACTTTATTTGATGAAAAAGCTTTTATGAGGTGATGTAGATGACTGTGCAGTCCAACAGCTGCTGGGTGTGGCTCTTAAACAGAAGCATGACCCCTACTGCTGATGTACTGCTGAAGTTGAACACAACAAACAAGCACATCTGCCATCACTCCATTTGGATGTTAAGCAGCTGCCTAATTTAGCCATATTTCACCATGACACACCATTATCATCATAAGTGTGGAATTCAGGGGGGATGCAGGAGACACATCCCCCTCCGTATTTAGAGCACGTGCTTCTGTCGCCCCAATAAAAACATAAATGTAGCTGAATAGTGACTGATAGATGTAACAATGCCTCTGGTTAAGTAAATGGTTGCACTATGCAACCTAAAAAGCAATGGTTGTCACAAAAAGAAAAGAAGCACCTATGTACACTTAATAACCATGGAGGAACCAGAAGGGAAGAGGAGGAGGAGGTCACATATTAGGACATTTTTCCTCAAAAAGCCTCAAAAACAAGTAAGTTGTGGTTGCAGATAATGAGTGACAGGGTAATGTTTTTAATGTTTACTTTTAAACATTTGTTTGCTAACTAACCTTAGCTTAATGTTAGCTGTTGATTTACAGGAAAACAAATAACACCTGAAAACCTTTCTCTATTGTTTTCCTTTGTAGAAATTAAGATATTCCATCTATAAATGGATGCAGAAATGGCCCAAATTGGTGGATAAAAAGTTAGAAACTGTAATATAATTACATATTTTTTTGTCAGGAACTGTAAAAGATTACAATTACATTTCTTTTGTAAAACTAGTTACATGGAAGTAGTTACTCTCAGACACTGCTAATATTCTATTTGACATTTGTGTGAAATCTGATCATAATCAGTGTATTAATTATTGGGTTATGGCCAAAAATGCTCTTTGTGAGGTCACAGTGACCTTTGACCTTTCACCACCAACATCCAATCAGTTCATCTTTGAGTCATGATGGATGTTTGTGCCAAGTTTGAAGAAATTCCCTCAAGGCGTTGAAATATTACGACCACAAATTTGGGATGCCCTGAAAACGTAATGGCCACAGCCACCCATCTGATCATCTCTTATTAAAAAAAAAGGTTTTTCAAGGTGTTCAGAATTTGTGAATCACAGAGGCCCTTCAGCAAACAGTCATGACTGTGCATCAAAAATATGAGGCTGATGGATCCAGTAGTATGTGAGATTAGCTGCGGACAAACTGCGGGTTTGTTAATCATATCAATCATCAATTATCACATGCAAATGATCGCATGATCCCCTCCAGGCTCTCACCTGGCGGAGATAATAAAATCACACTTTCCTGGTTCATATGTCAGTTCATGCAGCAGGTCGTTGATATTATCATGCTGATAAAACTGTAAAGAGTTTATTCAGGGCTAAACTATCCTGAAAGTCATCTGTCAAAAACATAACCCTTACTCCTTACAGTCATGAATAACTAGTATTTAAAAAACCCTTCAAGTTTCAGTAATCAAAAATCATTAATAGTTTGATTACATACTTTAAATGCAATGTCAGAAGTATGTACCATCTAGTGGAAAGTAAAAAAGAAAATCTCAACGACTATTTTAAAACTTATGCTCCAAATGCAAAACGTGCAAATCAGCCCTTATCTTTTTTTGGGACACTAAAGTTACTAAACTTTCCGAACACACTGGATTCTGACGCACTTAGCTGGCCAAAATATACAGCAGCAGCCTGTCTTCTGACTGAATTAGTGACCTCAGATACAGAATCTCAGAACAGGAGAATCCTCCAACATGCAGGGCGGGAACATTCAGTAAGAGTCCTGAAGACAAGGCCCACTGACCTCCACCCATCAACCCCACTGTGCTGACCTGCTCAGAGATCAACTGTTCCAATCCTGCAAAAGAACCCATCACCGTCTTAACACCTCTGCTCTGACTGGAGGAAAATACAAATATTTCTGAGATAGTTCCAATCTGATAAAGATGATGTAACATTTTGGTCATGTTATTGCCGAGAACCCCACTAAACATCAGTGTGCAGTGACAGTTGCTTTATTTAGTCGGCACCACACCACCTGGGGTTTAAACGTCTTAACTATAAGAAGTTTATGAGAGGTTAATGCCTCCCTCCCCGAGTCCCCGCTCTGTCCATGTGACCGACACTGAAATCAAGAGTCGAGGCAGGATGGATGAAGAGAGCGACGTCAGCACACTGACTCCAAACCACACTTTTATTCAAATGGACGACGTTTTGATCCCAGTCAGATCTTCGTCAGCTCACAACCTTAACCAGATACATGTATACTGTATACAAACAGGCTGATGATGACAGGAAATGCAGCATGTATGGTTTAAATAGAGTAATTGTGAGTGTATTTCCTTAGACGTTGTGTATCTATATAGACAAATCAAATCAATTAAATCCAGCTGGAAAAACTGATGATATCAATGACTCTCACTTTATCAGATAGTGTTTATTTTCTTCTTTTCTTTACATCATTCACTATTGCCCTTATTAGACTAATTGGATTGGCTGGCCAATCAGGAAGAGGCACCTCCTAAGTCAAGGGGTTTAAGCAAAGGGAATTAAAGGGTGGATCTCTGTTGGTCAGAGCTGCTGCTGCATTGATTTGATCCTTGAAGAGGGTCCCATCTGATCATCTCTAATCGAAAAAGGACAACGAAGCCAGGAAGGCTCAAGCACCTCCCTCCCAATCCCCTTCCGCTAGGAAATCGCCTTTCGGCACGATTAGTGTTGCACCCAGTTCTCTGCAGCTACTCACAGAGAACCGTCAAAATTTCCATCCTTGAGGATCTTGAGTTTGCGGAGGAAGAAAGCATGGGTGCGGGAGCAAGCGCAGAGGACAAAAAGTCTAAGGAGTTGGAAAAACAACTCCAAGAAGATGCTGATAAGGACTCTAAAACTGTCAAGCTATTATTGCTTGGTAAGTGGACTCATTAATGGTCTTTGTGCATAAGTTTCCCTGTTTGTCCCAGACTGCAGGTGATGCAAAGAGATCAGTCTGACAGGTTGCAACTTCAAAATGATTCAGTGCTTTACAGATTCTAACTTTTAACTCTCCATCTCTGATTGAAGTAACTTTCTGTGCAGGTTCAGGTCTGCAGAGTAGAGCAGAAGTCTTTTAGTCAGCTGGCAGTCAACAGGTGCAACTGAAACATTAGAAGAGTTAAAATGCACAGGGAGAAAACATGACATGTTTTGGGAAAATGTTTTAGTTTGCACTGCTTGAGCCCTGAAACGTTGAATAATTTGGTTCTAAGTTTCAGGATTTCATTTATGTCTCAGATGATTTAATTCTGTATCCATATGTTAATGATGGATATTTATTGACTCATTTGGTGCACATTCTTCAAATCTTGGATATGAGCCATCTGAGGTGTGTTTAACATCTGCTCACCACCTGGATACATGTAAGATATGGAGCGCTCAGAGGATTTACAGGCTGCGCAGGTGATTTGTTTCAGGATAAAACCCTACATTAGTTTATTAGAAAGATGGGGGGACTGTTTTTAAGCTTGTGCAAAACTGATAGGGCATTAGTGAGAGTGGAGAGTGCAGCAGAGGGAGATGAGAGAGATAAGTTTGCAGGTGGAGCTGTTCACACAGGGATCTGAGTTGAATCACAAGAAAATAACTTTTATCTACAAAGATATTTACGATATAGAACAGTAAAATAATTACTTTAAAATATAATACAAACTAAACTTTTGTAAGATATTTTGGTGTTAAGTACTTATGCACAACATAGATACTGCACAGACTTGAGCTTGTGTAACTGTTATTAAAATTATGCTAAAATTTTTCAAAGACTTTGCAGCCTTGAACTTCAGCCCCAAAAGCATTTCAAACAGTTCTTTAAATATTTAAGAAATATACATCAAATTTGAAAAAGAAGGGTCCAAATGTACTTTTAAATTTTATTGAAGAATTAGAATGACTTTTCAGTTCTGATTGAAGGACGTTGGTGCTTAAAATACTCATAGCCTTTGGTCTAAATGAATCACAGCACAGCGGCGATACGTCAATCCGATTAGCTAACTGGTTTAGAGCAGATCCACTTGGAGAGGTCTTTGTTGATCCCTCAACTCGCACATAAAGAATAAAATGTGTTTTATTACCTCTAATGTTATAACAGCAACATTCACAGTGTCAAAATACCAGTGAACATTCTGATGAAAATTTAAGAGATGATATTAAACAAATAAGATTAAAAACATATAGTTTACTGCTGGTTTTATTGCAAAAAGAAAGTCAGGTGAAAATGCTCGGTTTCATAATGTAAATAAGCAGTTTTTGCAGAGCCTGGGCCTCTGTTATGCAGCGTCGGTGATGCATATTAGAAATTAAGAATTTAATGTATAAGTGCTTTTACTATGAAACTGTTAATTATTGCACCTTATACATGTGGTTTTTGAATTTGTATGTCAGAACACTGCATTTTTCTTTCAAAGTATAATTTTTTGAAAAATAAGTGTTGTAAATCCTATTCAGAGACTTCTTACCTACAGTTACAGTTACAGAGGAGTTGTTTCTGCAGCAGTACCAGGGATCAAACAGTGAAAAACTGAAAAAAGAGAGTGCCATCTTGTGGGCTCTGATGGACAACGTGAAACTCTGCAGGGTTTTATTTGACCTGAACATGTTTGTAGCTGATATCAGTGGTCAGCTCCTTGTGTGCCAGGGAGAAAATATTTTAAATGTCTTAATAACTCCTTGAATAATTAGGTTACACAAAAATAGCTTTTGCAAAGACTTCTATCAAAAAGAGCCCTAAATGTAGTTAGTTCAGGGAACTTACAAAAATGTTACTCTGCAAGTTTTGAGCTTTGATGAAATCCATGTGATTATCTCTACAGACCTTGTTTGCTTTCATAAAGTATTAAGTGTGATGGTTCAAAGAATATTTTCCTTACAATCTGCATATAACAAATGAAAGACAAAAACAAAAACTTCTGTCTGTAAGATTAGTATCATTTAAAATGGTTAAATTCTGTATTTTCATAGGCAGTCATTTTCCGCTGATCCCCAGAGCCCCATACTGAGTCACAAACTCCTTAAATATACATTTAAAACCCTGACCAAGACCTACACTGTTTTTTTTCTTAGACTTTGGAATGCCTAGATTGCCTTCCCATTTATCTTGTTTTTCCCCCATTTTTCAAAAGCACCGGACACATTTTTTATGTACATTTTGAAAGTACAGAGCAAACAGTCGTCTCTTTTTTCTTACACATCTGATGCAGCTGCTGTAAAAATGTCTATCTATGGTATCTTCTGTGGGATGGATTTAATGCAAAGCCTACAGGCACATCACTAATGACCACGAGGTGAAAGAATGACTCTCAGAGAAGATAAAGGCACTCTTCATTAAGTCATCACAGCTGACGAAAACCCGTCTCCATATGGTCACAGCACTACCTTTATGATCTCGGCACAAATTAGCAGAAAACAAACTTGTTATTGACTCACTAATGACTGCTGGCAGGGGAAACCAGCAGTTTCTCCCTGTGAGGGTTTGATGAGGCCACATGTGATGTCATTAAACGCTCAGCAGCAGTAAGTCTGTGGACGCAGCTTAATGTGGCTCCAGCGAGAGCAGGACAGCCGGCTTTGGTCGCTCTGTGAGGTGATAAATTCCTTCTGGCCCAAGTTAGCTTACAGTGCTGCAGAGAGCCTGATCTGTCTGCAAACTCTACAATCCAATTGTGCCTCCTAAACTGTGCATGTATGCACAGCCTGTAAAAAAAAAAAATCAACTTTTTGACTTTTCAATCAAACTTCAAATGGTCAAACAAAAGGTTTTGAAATAAACTAAAAAAGTTTCCCAACATTAACTTTTATTGAGATGATTTACTTTTCTTTTTTTTTTTAAAAAACAAAAAAACAAAAAACTTGAATCTTTGAGTTTTTACAAACAAAAATGATTTAATGTAATTATTTAAAATGTAATATTTTCAGTTGCAACTACTTAATTTTCAAGCAAGTAAATAATAACAAATCAGGTTCACAGCTCACTGGGAGCTGAAATGTCTGAAATAATTTTTGAATCTCAAAGATTTAAGTTTATCTAAAGAAAAAGAAAAGCAAGTTATCTCAACAAAAGATTATAGGTCAGCAAACCTTTTAAAAAGTGTATTTAATTAATGCAAGCAAATACTACACATAGCACTCATGACAATATGAATACATTATGATATAACTCAAACAAACAAACAAAGTGAAACCAGTTGCCTTGAAATGATTGAGGTTTCTATTTCTTTTAAAAAACAACAACAATGCAGTCCACATTACATGCATGTGCGCAAAGTGTTTTTAATTCAGAAAAGCTGTATTTCTCAAAAAAAAAAAAAAAAAAGTTTTCTTACTGAATTTCAGGATGATTTGCAGAAGTTTGGAGACGTCTGCCAAAACACTGCAGCTCATTGTCATTTATTACAGCATGAGGGAACCAAAATCAGGCATTAATTGTTCAGGGAAGACCAAATTAGAGAACTAACTTAGCAAAATGAAAATAAAGAGCAAAAACTTTTGTTTTTCTGTTGCACTGAGGTTATGCTGTTCCTCTTAGTGGAGCCTTTTGCCAGTTCAGTGTCTTCTCTTAACGCATCGCAAAACTTCACAAGAAACTGAGAGCCAGAACGCTGCAGACAACTGTATGATCTGCATAATTTCACAGACAAGCTGAAAATCACAGAAATGAATGCGCACATTAAAATCTGTCCTCTCCACTGCCACAGACAACAACGTCTGCTGGATTTTTATCCCCATGTGCATTTCAATGTGACTGTAACTAATGTTGATGTTATATGCTTCACATTTAATTTTACTTTACTGTGCATGTTTCTGTGCCTCTGCCTCACGTAGATTTTGAAATGTAAAATTTTGCATTTACTTCTTATTTACATTTGGTTAGGACAAGTAGTGAACAAATAACTTTTAAAGCACAGAAATACACAAACTGAACTTGAGTACAAAAATAGTGATTATTGTGATTTTCTGTAATAGCACTGACATGCTTTATAATGCTTCATGTTATATATTTTTTATATTTTGTGTCTATACTTTTTCATTCATTCATGCTCATATTTTGTATTCTGTATTCTATATTTATATCAATTCCTACATGTACAATGACAATAAAGGTATTTGTATTTTCATAAAGCAAAAGTCCCGATGAGGTGTTCTAGGATGACTCTTAAGCTTTTCTAGTTGTGTAAACCATACGTCCTGAAAGTATCCTAACAGGTAAACAGCACTTTTGGCCAGACTGCTCCTTTAAACTGAGAGCACATTCTTTCACTGTTTCTGGCTCAGTGTGTTTCTCCTCAGTGACATGTCAAAGAGAAACACAACAGTTCTGGCGTTTGTTGTTTCTGATTGTTTCATTCTCTTCCAGGCGCTGGTGAGTCAGGGAAGAGCACCATTGTAAAACAAATGAAGTAAGTATGAAAATCAGTGATAAAGTTGTGGGGGGGTAGTGTCGTCCACGCCTTGTCTGTGACGAGGAATAACAGTGCAGCTGAGCTTTTTTTTTTTTTTTTTTTTTAAATCTCATCAGTGAGGCACACAGCCAGCAGGCCAAAGCTGCCTCATCTCTGTGTGTTTCTCTTGCAGTGAAGCCTTTTACAAAAGGTCAACAGGCCAAACATCCGCTTACTCTGATTTGTCAGCACTTGTTTTGTGCAGTTAGTTGGCAGTGAGAGCCGAGTGGGTTCAGAAACACACCACAGGGAGGCGCTGTGAGCACTAGCTCTAGTAGATACCCTGGTATGAACTTCTAACACGTACAGAAATCCAAACTAATCATGTAGTTATTTTAGAGATCCTATATTTTATTTGCATCGAAGTTGGCATATTTTGAGGAATCATTAAAATTTTTATACATACAGTGTTAGGTTAATATCAATGACCCACTAGCTCAGAAACAGAGAATTAATGCACCACTGTTTGTCAAAGCTTTTCAGCAAGACTTCATAAAGCATACATAAACAACATTTGAATATTTGTTAACTAAGGTTTGATTACCTATCAATTTACCATTTATTAATGATGATTATTATAATGTGTTGTTAGCATTTCCCTGAACTAAAACATTACTTTTGATCTGTGTACAGGATTCTGCATCAAGGTGGTTACACAAAAGAGGAACAGATGGAGTTCAGAGCAATCATCTATGGCAACATCCTGCAGTCTGCTCTGGCTATCATCAGAGGCATGGAGATGCTGTCCATTGATTTTGGCGCGCCTTCCGCACAGGTCTCATGTGACACTTTAAAGATGTTCACCAGCCGTGATGAACTTGTAGAGTTCATCCTCACTGACATGAAATCAAACTGTAAATGGTTATAAATGGTGCTGATGGATGTTTGCTGTGTGTGTGTGTGTGTGTATGAAACCACAGGAGGATGCACAGAAGCTGCAGAACTTGTCAGACTCCATTGAAGAAGGAACAATGCCGGCTGAGCTGGCTGATGTCATCAAGAAGCTCTGGAAAGACTCTGGTGTGCAGGCCGGCTTTGACAGAGCTGCTGAGTACCAACTGAACGACTCTGCTGGCTAGTGAGTCCATGTCTACTTACTAACACTGATACAGTATAGAGGTGAACAGAGACGTCATGATCTGTATCTGTTCTGTTGTATATCTTAGTTATTATTAATGATTAATCGATTAATTGTTAGCATTTTTAACAATCAGTTAAGGGAAAGGCACAAAATTTGCAACCCTATGCTTATGTTACTGCATTACAGTTTAGACATGATTTTTCCCAAATAATAATTAGCAACTTCGGATAAAACAAATATCTGTTTCCATTGCATTATTTGTGCTGTCCCGAATAACGTATACAGACACAGCAGCAGGGTCACATGTAAAACTAAAGAGGCAGCTGGATTAGCATTTATAAATAAAGATGATTTCATACCTGTACTGTTTCCTTTGTCATTCTCAGCTACCTCAATGAAATGGACAGAATCTGCAAGCCAGACTACCTCCCCACTGAGCAGGATGTGCTGCGATCTCGAGTCAAAACAACTGGTATCATTGAAGAACAGTTCTCCTGCAAAGAGTTGCACTTCAGGTAAATCAAAGAAACACAGACTAAACCCTACAGCAGCACCGTCACAACCGGGGGGGGCGCCAACCGACTGACTTTGTTCTGACTTTCTGTGTGGTGGACAGGATGTTTGATGTGGGTGGCCAGAGGTCAGAGAGAAAGAAGTGGATCCATTGTTTCGAGGGTGTGACCTGCATCATCTTCTGCGGAGCTCTCAGCGCATATGACATGGTGCTGGTAGAAGATGACGAAGTGGTGAGTTCAGTTCAGACTCAACTACCTGGTCATAAAGGGTAAGACAGCTCTGTTGATAACTTATCCTGTTTTCCCCTCTGTCCTTTCCAGAACCGCATGCACGAGTCCCTCCATCTATTCAACAGTATCTGCAACCACAGATTCTTTGCACTGACCTCCATCGTGCTTTTCCTCAACAAGAAGGATCTCTTCGAAGAGAAGATCAAGAAAGTCCATCTGAGTATCTGCTTCCCAGACTACGATGGTGAGACCAACTGATGCTGATTCAGCGGTTCATGATGGGGTTGATCAATATGGTTTTCTTAGATACAAATATGATTATTAGTCATCAAGGAGGCTGAATATTTGGAACCAATACACATTGGCGGGAGAAATGAAAATCTTAGGTTGCATTGCACAAGTTACGTTTTAACCCCAATTAAATCAAGGAGTTAATTAATGCTGCACGATGCTTAAAATTAAGTATTCAGTCTTAAGTTTAAACTTACATGTGAGGAGGTTTAACTTTTAAAATGACAGCCTTTTTGAGATGGACTGAACAAAATAATTCTCTCTAGGTTAACTAGGCTAACCAATGTTTCAGCTCGCAAACAAACAATGAAACAGTTAACTTTTTAGATACTTGATATTTATTTTAATTTGGGTTAACAAACATCTCCATATTGATTAAACCATTTAATTTCAGTTTACATCACTTAACTTGGATTTACTAAATTAGCTCTGAATTGTGCAGCAGAGCTTTGCTTAATTTAGAATATGGATTCACTCATTTTGAACCAAGTTTTGCTAAACTCTGATTAGAACTGATCTTGCATTCAATTAATCGTTGTTGGTGCAATGCAATGTTAGTTGTTCAAAATTTAGAGCGACAATTTTCTGGTGTTTTATACTAAAACAAGCACAACATCTTGGAGGCAAATATTGTGGTTTTTACTCAAAACAATTATGACGTGTTATTATAGACTAAACTAGACAAAGAGAAGTGACTGCATCACAGCCAGAAAGTGGTGCATGTTCGAATTTATTTATTTTGTCAGCAATTGGATTTTTTTTTTAAAAACAAAAAAAAAAAACAATTGCTGAACATCAGAGCCGATATCAGCCAGGCGGATAATCACTCACTCAAGACTAAATTTGTTGAAGCAGTGAGAATATCAGGTTAGGTGCATGGACCGGGAGGTGGTGAGGAAACATCTGTCATGCAGTGAGAGTGGATCACGAACAGCTGCCAACAAGTCACGTTTCAGCTTTGATTGATATGAGACTCATTGTGAGCAAAACTGTGGAGAGAAAATGATAAAGGAAGAATAAACTGATCAAGTAAGGAATCCTGAGATCAAACTGCAGACAGCCTCAGTGTTGCTCCCTTAATTAAATTATGTGATGCAAGTGATTATATTACATCATGTCAGCTGACCGACAAAGTGATGCACATGCACAGTTGATGTAAGGATCAGAGTACTTTGTTTTCACAACAAAACTCATAAACCTTCTCACAAATCTGCTCTTCTCTTCACACCCTTGATTTCTTTTAGGCCCCAACACGTACGACGACGCCAGCAACTACATCAAGACGCAGTTCTTGGACCTGAACATGAAGAAGGGTGTGAAAGAAATTTACTCCCATCTGACCTGTGCCACAGACACAAAGAACGTCGAGATTGTGTTCAACGCTGTGACGGACATCATCATCAAAGAAAACCTTAAAGATTGCGGTCTTTTCTAAGCAGCTCCAGAGTGAAAAGAGGTGCGTGGTGACCGCAACACGTCACTCCTGGGGACTTTGTTGATACAGAGTAATAGGGTCCAGATGAGACAGACCCCTGACAATTCAATTTAACCCTCACACAGCGAATCATATCTGGCCATCATACGTTGCCAAGCAACAACTTCTGACCATAATATGAGCTCACGTTAACTCAAACCACACAGACAGTTTAGACCGTTTGGGACTGCTGAGAATGAGGAAGATAATGAGAAACAAAAAGCAACCCTGTAGTGATTTGTGATTAAAATCAGTTCCTCCCAAAGCTGCTGAACAAGTTAACTTTTGATTACATGTATTTGATTACAGGCAGATTATAAAGCTCTGCAGCTGTGAATATAGCAAAAATGTTCACCTTTATAGACAGCAGCCAAAAGATTTCATACATGATTTAAAGCTATGCCATTTAACATATCTGCATTATGTCTAAAAACACTAAACATATGTTATATATTTTGTTGTTGTTGTTGAGTTTACATGGTCCCAAATGTTTCCAACAATATTCAAACCACAGAAATTTGTAAATTATTCAAGGTAATTGTCTGTCCTGCTAACTGTTGCACTGAGAAGATGAAATGTTTTGTTGTTTTGAAAAAGTTCTTTAAAAAAACTTGAAACTTTGAGTTTTAGAAACCCCCCAAACTGCATTTAAAAGATATTGAGAATTGAAAGTCTATTAGGGTTAAAATTTTTATAGTTCCAATTCAAATTATTTAATTTTTAGGTGTCAAGATAAGGAAAAATAAGGTTTACAGCTTTTGAGTTTCTAAAACTCAAATATTCAAATTTATCTAAGGAAAAAACTTAATTATCTCAACAAAAGAATATAGGTGTTTGTTGTTCAAATTTATTTCAAAACTTCAGAGTTGGCTCAAAACTCAAAAATCTACTATAGTAAGTTGCCTTGAAGTTGCTAGTTGCTATAACTTCTTGGAAAACATGACAGAGAGCGAGGAAGGAAGCGACTAAACATAACATCAATATTACCTCATGCATGAACATGATTTTTGCCTTCGTCATGTCCAACAGATTTTCATCAGCTATAGTGGTTATCAAAAGTTAAGACAACAACTCTCATGAGTCCACACCACTTCACAACATCATCAGACTACGTCTTTTGTTATTATTTCGGAAATACTTTTGAATTGAATATATTTTTGAAAAAATAAACTTTTCACAAAATAAACAAACAATAATTTGGCGGCCTCCCTGCAGTAAATCTGTTATAGACTTATGATCTAAAAATAAATGCATATAAGTATTAGCAGTATCAAAAGTCAAAGCACCAGACCCCAGAACAGGAAAACTTATATATCGTGTGTTTAAAGTGATTTCAACATGTTTGAGAGTGATTTTTCTTTATTTTCCTCTACTTTGCAGAACTTCCTTTCCTACCTTAACCCCTCACATATTGGCATTAACTGAGAAGTGTACTGATGGAGCTCAGTGGATCCTCAGTTTGTCATGTTCATGCCATCGTTTCCATGCCAAGTCCTGGTCCTTGACTGCTCCTAGCACATCACCATCTCCCACAGTACATCTCTGCAACACAGTGCACGCCCAGCTGGGCTGAAACACCCATCAAGTCACCGTATTGTTGTGGACAAACAGCTTTCGATAAGATCCTTCAGTTTTTCTAAAGTACAGTATTTGTCTCACGCCAGAAGCTGCTGGTTTGAAGGTATGAAGATGAAATAGTTGCTCAAATCGATCCTCGTTGCTTTCTTTTGACTACTGTGTTGTGAGTTATATTTACTATTAAATCCATGCTCTGTAAAATAAATAAAACAATTAAAATCAGGGGGAAAATATTAATATTTTGAATAGCAACATGGCAACCTTGTTTTTGTTTTTGAGTACAGTAGTCTCTGTGGTCTTGATATTTAAACTGTAAAAAGTTGCTGAGCAAATATCGCAGATATTCCCAGTGCTTGCAGTATATCCAGATTACAAACCAAATTGTACATGTATCTAATCTAAATAGTGTTAATGTATTCAATTCACTTAACATTTTAATGTGATGAATAAATTTCAGAAGGTCAAACATGGTAGAGGAACTTTGTACATAAGAGTAGATAATTCAATATATTTTGAAAGATAAATCTATATGGAAATATATGAGAGAGCGGGAAACATTAGAGGAGATGATGCTTTATTATGAAAAGGGAATGAAAATCTACTGAGTATGTCCTTTCTTATGAAATGTAGAGGCATGAAATAAAGATGCATTAACTTCACTTGTGTCGCTGTTTCTTTGCTGCAGAATCACATTGTAAATCACTGAATAATATATATCGAATTAGCAAAACAGCGCTGTCAACACTGAACGATAGCTTCAGGCTGTTACTTGTTGGGTGCAATGCTGCTGTTATGTAAGTTCCCTCTTCTAGTCAGAGGGAAAATGGCAGCGTATGGAAGCTCATCCAACAATAAAGCTATTGAGAGAAAGAGAAACAAATTACACCCATGATTAATCTGCAAGTCGAGATTTACTGTAAGATTGTGCAGAGACAGATTCATGAGATTAGACACTATGCAAGGACAAACCTGAGGGTGGAATCAGAGCGTGGAGCTGACAAGAGAAACTGTACAGCTAGATTTGAGTGAGCAGTAGAGCTTGTTTTGCTCCCATAGTTAAAGCTGCATGTTCTCAGTTTTGCTACTTTGTATCGCACTCAAAAACCGAAGCAAAGTGACGCAAAATCCACTTTATCTGTCCTGGACGTCAAGTGTCACTGTGTGAAAACCCAGCTTTGTAACAACAGGCTTCTTCCCAGTGTGGTTCCATTGTGTTTCCACCTGTCTGTCAAGATTTTAACTGTGAAAAGCTACAGTATTACTTTCACAGGTAGACGTGTGGCCTTTTAGAAATTACATTTAGATATAAAGAAGAAGACAAAACAAAAGGAGAGAAATTTCAGTAGACCTTAAAGGGAGCATTTGGATTATTTTTAGTGGGACTGGATAAACTACTCATTGATAGTCGGTGTATTAACTACGTTAAAGAGCTGTCAACACACTTTGTAGTCAAACAGCACAGAGGCTAAGCAGTGTACTGCTGTGGACAGAGTCAACAGTAAAACGTATTTAGCCACTTAAAAAAAAATTATATCAGTATCAAGTGTACTCTATTTACACTATTACATCTATTTTCACCACTTTACCTTGTCATCAGACTGCCAAATCTTGCTTTAAACTAACCAGACTCCATTATCAAATCAGTCATTTGACCTCACCGAAAACAGGAGTTGCTGGTCAGTTAGCATGTGTATTAAAGGGTTAGTTTGGATTAATCAAAGTCACATAATAACACAGACAAGCGAACCACTTTGGGCGGCGGTACACCATTCTTCCTGAAATTCAAATTTGTTTAGCAGTGAACTTGCAGATTGCAAACACCTCATCTCACGTAGGAAAACCTACAGGGGCCATGAAACAAAATGCCCTCTGTAGATATAATTCTATGGTAAATAAAACAACAATTCTTATTTTCAGGTGACCATACATTAATGAAATATATACGAATATTATATTCCATTCATGCCATACTCTTCCCATAAATCTCCTAAAATCTTTCAAGCACACTTTAGAAATCCGTTCCCTCATGCTCTCATGTTGACATGAAGACTGATAAAAGTTTGGATTTATGTTGCATTGACTCATGTCTAATAAACTAATAAACATGTAAACAGAGGCAGGACAATAAGGACATATTGGTGAGCAGTGATGTGTGCAGCTGCTGGAACACAATGAGCACTCATCTCAAGCACACAGATGTTGTGTCTCTGACATCTAGAAATACTATTTCCAATGTACATGACCTCCTTCCCCAGCATGCTTAAAGTGAAAAAAAGGCTTTTACAAATCTTAACAGTGGATAACATCTGATTGGTGTTGCCTGTGGTAAGATTTTGGCATTAGTTTAGTCTTTAAAAAAACAACAACTTTGAGCCATTGTTTAATGTTGTTCAAATGAGCCGATATTACTGTAGAAATATAAAGACAGTCAGACACGAAAATTGTTTTTCTACCACAAACTGACTGACCTAACTCAAACTCAAACACAAGCTCCACTACAGTAAACTATTGATGATATTCTTATCTCCTAATCAATACTATCACAATTTTTGGGTGCTGATTCGATATGTATGGCAATTATGATGCACTGCAATTCTACAAAGAATGCGATTTGATATAAACACTTACTGACATATCTGTTTGCTTTTTTAACACTGGAACATGGGAAAAAGTTGAATCATACACCTCATACACTAGAGACTGTATGAGCAATATTTCCAAAAATAATCCACATCATGTCAGTCAGTCTTTCTTAGTTTTATTTCAGCAAAATCATTGCTATAGTGCATTTAAAAAGGATAAATAACATACCTTGGAAAGAAAAGTCTTATATTTAGCTGTTCTTGCTCAGCAATCTAGTCCCATTTAAAGAGAATAAATTAAATTTTCACCAAAATGAACAAAGCCTCTGAAAACTGTACACCACAGAAATGTGAGCCTTTGAATTAACATCCTTCACATTTGAAATTTAACTTGTGTTCTTGTATTTAACTAGAGTTCTTTCAAAATGCTGGACTTCTCTGCATATACAAGTGGTCAATGAAATGTAAAATATATGAATATACTGTACACACATATAAAAAAGCAAAAACCTTTGTGCACTTGAAGCCTATGGGTCAACAATAAAAAGCAAAAAGACACACTGGCTTCTGCACTTGCAATCACAGATTCTTTGATTGCAAGCGCAGAAGACAGCAAGGGACGTTTTGCTTTTTAAGGATCTAAAATAAAAACATATTTGTCTTGATTCCCCTTTGCTTGCGACATATTTCCATACAGTTCTGTATTTCATTGAACAAAAAACATATATGTATGTGTATATATATGAAAGGTACATAAAGAGTTTGGAGCAAC
>JAJHUR010092593.1:0-14518 GCA_027495735.1 Lutjanus campechanus
GTGTGTGTGTGTGTGTGTGTGCAGACTACGCCCTGGGAAAAGACTGCATAATGCACGGCTACATGCTGAAGCTGGGGAACCCGTTCCTGACCCAGTGGCAGCGCCGATACTTCTATCTGTTCCCCAACCGTGTGGAGTGGAGGGGGGAGGGCGAGTCACGGGTGAGTTCACCTCACAGCACACGCGCTTAATCACTTTCCATGTTCATGTTCACGTCTGTGTGTCATTTTCACGTCTGTGCGTCCTGAAGGGAGGGTCGTCCTCTACCGTCTGTCAGTGCATGAACGTCTGTCTGTCTGTCTGTCTGTCTGTCCTGACTCCACACTGAAGGAGACGTGGCTAAAACATTTTAAAAAGCAGAAAGAAGGGGTGAGTGTTAACTCCAGGTGCAGGTCCTTGCTGTGTCCTCGGCGTCCTCCCCGCTGTCTTTGTCCAGAAGGTGTTTAGAGCTGTAGACCTCCTCCCTGCTGCAGACTCTGTAGTGCTGCTTCAGTCTTCACTCCCTCCTGTTAGATGAGCAACAGGTAGAGCCGCCCTGAGAGGCGTTCAAGTGCAGGAATTCAGAGTATTGCTGCAAAACAATTAAAGTATTTTTTTTAATTTTAGAACCCTGACTGACATAAAAATCACTCCAATTCTTCTCAGAACTCAGCAACTCCATCAAAAGATGAACTTCAACAAGTTTCTCTGTGCAGAAATAATCTAAAAAAAAGGCTCCTTTTAGCTTCATCTTGCCTCATAAACATCATGTTTACAGGATTCTGGTGATTGTTGTCTGTTCATTCAATGTTTTTCCTTTATATTTTTTTTATAAGAAATTGTTCAGATTATATCAACAGTGTAGCTGTCATCAAAGCAAAAAGTGGCTGCTTTGAAGAATCTGAAATATCAAAGAGCAAAAACAACTTCTGCACACTTGGAGGTCGACAGGTGCAGATTTGATAACAATGATGTTATTAAATATTTGATTACAAGTGCAGAAGACACTGTTTGAGTCTTTCATATTTTAGATTGTTAAAAAGCAAAAATATATTTTGTTTTTTTATTTAGATTTCTTTTTCACATTTTTGGTTGACTACATAATTCCATTTTTCATAGTTTTGATGTCTCCAGTATTTATCTACACTGTTGAAAAATAATTTTAAAAAATAAAGAAAAAACATTGAATGAGAAGACGAGTCCAAACTTTTTAACTGGTTCTGTAAGTCTGCTGTTATTCCAAAGTTTTCTTATGAAAAGTGTCTCTCGGCTCCACTGGTTGATACTGAAGATGTAAATCTTTAAAAACACATCACAGATATTTATTGTCAACAGGTTCTCGTACTGAACGAGCTTCTCTGTTTAGCCAGCGTGTCGCGGAACGTGTGGGAGACATTGTCCATGATGACATGTAGCTTAGACAGCTTCCTCCAGTCCAGCTCCACTCCAACAACATCACTGCATCAGCACCGACCACTACAGACTCTAAAACATCCCGAGCATCGTCCGGCAGATGTTGAAGGATCTCAGCCGCCTCAGAAAATAGTTAAAGAGTTAATAATGTTTTTACACCAGTGCCTTTAGTGGAGATGGGGGACGTGGAAGATTCCGACTCGATTCGTAGAACGTGAAGGTGACAGAGCGAAAAGGGCAAAACTCTACAGCTACGTGTGCGCACGCTGGAGTTATCAGCACTTAACAGAGGGATGTTCTTCATCTTCTCAAAAGGCAGCGGCTGCAATCATGTTTTAATTTAGTGCCTAAATAATTGTATTTGCGAGACGAGCGTGAAGCGAATACTTTATACCATCACCCAGCGGAGCAACACCACCACAAACACCGCAGCATTAAACGACTTCAACCAACTCCATGATGAAGAAAATAACTCTGCTCAGTCTGTTTCAACTACTGGATGTTGGACAGCGAGGTCTTTAACGTGAATAAGACCACACACAGCAAGACACTCCGCCTCCCCCTCATTTTTTACTGTTAAACCAGCAGGGGAGTGTAGGATTCTTTCAAACTGATTAATTTGTTAATTAAATAAAAAAAGCTGCAGACCATTTAACTGCCAGTTATGCTTCATATTGTATTTCAGGAGCAAGTGACTGAAAATTGTGCCCCGTTTTCTGTCCATTCAGTCAAAAATAGATTCTGAATCAAATTAGACAAAAAGATTCCCCCCTTAAATGTAACATGCATCATGTTTACTTCTAATCGAGGCTACGTCTTGAGTTTGGTGAGGATTGCTGAACGTGAGCAGCTGCAGATACCCCATGGCTTAAAAGTTTAAGATATTAATGCATTGAGAATCGTAGCTTTCGGTCAGTTGAATCATGAGGCACCCAGAGATTCCCACCACTAACCTTTAGTGAAACCTGTCAGTGCACAGGTCTGATTCTTGAGCTGTGGCTTTATAAAGCTGCTCGTTGCTGCTACGTTACCGTTTTGTTCCCGTATTTTTACCAAGTGACAGCTGAGACTTTATTTTAAGTCTAGTCTCGCCTCCTCAGCTCTGTAGTAACCGTTGTCAACTTTGGGGTCGTAGTTTATCCGCCTGCTCTTGATGCATCGTTATCACTGATTCTGCTCGGTGCTCTTCACCTTTGCTCCTTTCTGATTGGTCAATTTCATCCACAGCAAAACCTGCTGACGATGGAGCAGATCGTGACGGTGGAGGAGACGCAGATTAAAGACAAGAAATGTATCCTGCTGCGCATCAAAGGAGGGAAGCAGTTTGTGCTGCAGTGTGAGGTACGACCACCGCGCCGCGTTCCTTCTTAAATCTTGTCAACGAGATAAAGACAAACGGTTCGTCCCTTTATTGTGTTTTTTTCTTTCTGTGTGTGTTTGTGCAGAGCGACCCGGAGTTCGTGCAGTGGAAGAAAGAGCTGACCGAAGCGTTCACAGAAGCCCAGAAGCTGCTGCGCCGCGCCCCCAAAGTGATCGGGAAGGGCCGGGCCGGAGTGGTGGAGCTCTCCAAACCCCCCCTCACACACCGCAATAGCAACGGCCTGTGAATACACACACATATACAGTATATATACTATATATACACACACACAGACACATATACACAACTTGATACACACAGACACACACTGCATCCCACCTCCCCCCTCCTCATCAGCTGCGGGACTTTCGCCCTGACACCTTCCCACCACCTGCCCGCCCGCCCACGACGCCTCGCAGTGTGTGTGCGGACCCATGCCCACCAGCCTCTTACACACACACGCACGCACGCACGCACACACACTCACATCACACACAGACACACACACTTGACATGATGACCAATCATAATCTAGTTTTTTTCGTCTGCCATGGGACCTTGCCAGTTTCACCGAGAGGAAGAAAGGACGGCGAGGAGAGAAACATTCGGGAGGACTCCGCATGTGAAGAACCTCTGCATGAATGTGACGAGGACAGACGCCCGGTCCTCTCTTTGTCCCCCTGTCTTTTCTCTTCTCTTTTCTTGTCCTCCCCTCTTCCTCCTCCTCCTCCTCCTCCCCACCCTCCCACCTCGCTCAATCTGAAGGACTCCTCCTCCTCTTTTCTTTTTGTTTTTTGGACTCGCAGCAGCAGCCTGATGGACTCGTCACAGAGCTGATCAGCTGAGAGACATTCCTCCGGTCTCTGTCTCCGTCTGTCTCTGCGGGTGAGACCGACCGGGCTTTAGCGAGGAATGTAAAAAAAAAAAAACTAAAAAAAAAACAGCTGCTTGACTGGTTCATCCCTCCCTCCTTCCGTTACTGAAGTGCATAAAGTGCCAACATCAATATTTACTTGAGTCACCTGAGCGCCCGGGAGGACCTGCTGCTGCTGCTGCTGCTCGGTGGCAGATATCGCCCCCGGTTACACACACACACACATGTACACACTCACAGACGGCGGAGGAGGATGAGGAGGGTGTTTGTGTGGGCGGAGGAGGAGGAGGAGGAGGAGGAGGAGGAGGTGGCCAATCATTCCAATGCAGAAAACAGGAAGTACAGGAAGCACGGACTCCTTCACGATTGGCTCTTGTACAGCCAGTTGCCATAGAGACTGGGATTCCATTGGCTGACAAAACAGCAGCCAGTTGCCATGGGAACCGTGAAGACTGGTATACCTGGGGATCAGTAACCAAGGACAACGGTGTAACTATTGTGTATGAAGGCTACACTTGCAGAAAAAGAGATGGAGGGAGGAGGTGGGAGTGACTCTTGAGTGTATATAAGAAAAACCCTTTTCTCTCTCTGTGCATCTCCAGTGTTTTAGTCCAACGTGTTTGCATTATCGGGGACTTCTCTGTTCGTGAATCTGTCCTGGCTTTAGGGGAAGAGGAAGAGGAAGAGGAGGAGGCTTGTTTTCCTGCCGGGATGGGGAGGGGGAGGTTGGATGTATGTATGTACGGATGGATCTGGGTGGGTGGGGGTCAGGCAGAAGTCTGACAGCTTTCAATCACTCGCAGCGCTGCATTACCTCAGTTGGACTGTGTCAGTTTGGAGGCGAGGACCTCCGTAAAGGGCCAAACGTCGCGCTCTGCGTCCGCACGTGTGTTCAAAGACGCGTCTCAAGCTTTCAGAAAACGACTATTTCATTGTCCCGCTCGCTCACAATCATCTTTCCCCCCCTCCCCGTAGGTTTACAGAGTCAGTCAGCTGTTAGTGTGGACGGAGTGACGCAGGGAGGAAGAACGAAGAGCTGAAGCTAATTAAAGGAAGAATCCACCCTGAAATAAACAGAAACACTTCATGTAGATAATCTCTCTGATGTTTGAGGTGCTTTGTTTGTTATGAAGGGCTGAAAATGTTCAGTTTTTGCACTCATTCCTACAACCTTTCTCATCCATATGTTCTAGACTGTTAGAGACAGCCTACATTTCCCAGAATGCCTTTTGGGCAACCTGCAGAAAAGACTCAGATAGGCCTGAACTATTAATCAAAATTTTATCTAAATTGCAAAATGGCAACCACTGCAATTTTTCAACAAATCTTAAAGGTAAAATGTCAAAATGTTAGGGCTGTAGTCAACCAAAGAAAGTCTTGGTCGCCTGAATCAATTGATCGATCGATTGGTCAATGGGGAATACTCTTCCTGCTAGTCCAAATGGGTGTTAATCAAAGTTACTCATCGCTGCCAAGCAAATGAATTCCTGCTGCATTTCTTTTTCACACAGGCGGGTCTGCCAAGTGAATTTACACGCATCATATTCTGCAGAATAAAGGAAACATTCCTGCAAAAATCACCACAGTTACTTCAGTACGTCTTTCAATCAGAATTAGATTAAAACATTGATGTAAAAAGTAACATTCCTTCAGATATTGCAAAACATCACAACTACAAGAGCAGTCAGAATAATGGCAATCAGATATTTTTTCAGAATCGTTCAGTCCTGCACCTGCTGCTTTACGCCTGCTGTTAACATGCGTCTTGAGATGCAGCCGACACGCCGTGCCGAAGGACACGATGAGAAAGAAATAACTTCATGTAGGACATTTGCCGAATTTACAAGAAGACCCAAATAATTAAGAATTCATCGTAGACAGCGTTTCACAAAGTTCATAAAGTCTCTCTTCACATTTTTTTAAGGAAGTCTGGAGACCAGCTCCACATGCAACAAAGAAGTAGAATATAATGGTTACTGTTTACTGTATTTGTAAAATTAGACAAGTTTACATTAATGAAATGTTGTCTTTCATAAATTTTGTGTAAATGGTGAAACTAGTTGAAACAGATGCACTTCAGACAAGGAGGAGTTTGTTTTTTTTACAAGGAAAGAAACAAATTGAAGTTTTGAATTTAATGCCGAATTTACAAGAAGTGATTCAGAAAATGTTGTAGCATCATTTTGCAGCGAACTGAACAACTCTCAGAATTGCTCAGTTTTTTAATGGAGTCTGGGGATCATGTGGTTACTGGTTCAGTGGTTGTGTTCACAAACGTCCTTAATGGAAACCAGACGGTTGTTTTCATGTGGACTTAGAGGACCTCGGTTGAGTTGGCGGTCCTTCACTGTGGCCCAGGACACACTGCTGAAAGAATGTGGTCACACGCAGTCCCAGACCACATTCAGAGGCGGTCGGATCTCAGTGCATCTCGTGGATTCAGATCACACAGAACGCATGTTAATATCAGGTGTGAACGGGCTTCAGCTGCCAGTTGGACCTCTTGGTGATAAAAGTTGATCTCAGCTAACCTGATGAGTAGTTTCTAGATCAGTGATTTGGTTTGTAAAATAGTGAAAAAGAAAATGAATTTCTCTCGGCCTGAAGTGATGCAACATTTACAGTTTGTAGCTGTGAAATTCAGCTGAACATGACGGCAGCGTGTTGTCCAGTTTATCTGCAAGAACAAGAAAAACTCATCAACAACAAAACGCATCCGCGGTTTCTGTTTATCAAAGTGTTTCAGGGTGGAGTTTTCCTCCAAATCTTGTTATGATTTTAATTTTCTTTTTCTAAATGTGACAGTTCAGATGAGGTGAAAAGTTTTGTTTTGTTTTGTTTTTTAAATCGGGGCTTTTTTACGGTTTACGTCGTCACGAACCTCGTCAAAGTTCGTGCAACCGAAGGGCAGAAACGCGCACAATCGTAGTGTTAAAGCCTTGCAGCAGTAGCGGCGGCGGAGGAGGAGGAGGAGGAGGAAGAACCGATCTATTGTTGGAGACATTCATTTAATTTCAGGGTTTTTTATTTTTCATGCAGTAGCGTGTCCTCGTCTGTGATGTCCATGCATTTCCAGAGCTGTGATGTGTGACCTGCAGTAGGAAAAGGGTTGATTAAAGGGGTGCATTGTGATTTTTCTTTCTTTTTCTTTTTTGTTTTTTCTTTTGTAGCCTTCTTTACCAGTCAGGGGGAGATATTATCGTCTTATAGAGAAATTTTGTCACCTCTCAAGGTGTCTTTTATTTTTGTAAACCAAAATGGTTTTTATTGTTTTCATTGAAATTCATGTCGTTGCACCTTTTTAGCCCAATGTGTTACTTAATAGTTGTTAAATGTGCCAAATAACTGTTGCTGATTGAGTGGGAACCAATGGGAAGCCTCCTTTTTTTTCTGAACTTTTTGATCCTTCTCACCACCAAAAACACACAAACACACACGCTCGAGTTCACGCACGCACACACACACAAACTTTGCAGTGGTGAAGACTTTGAAGGGTACAAAACTGTGACCAAACGTTTATTTGTTTTTTTCCCCAGAGATGAGGTGTGTGTGTGTGTGTGTTTGTGTGTGTGTGTGTGTGTGTGTGTGTGTGTGTCAGGCTTTCCACCACGTTGCCATCGGGACTCTCGACACACCATCCGGCTCGACTCTCTGCTACAGTTTTTTCCTTTCACACTGTACGTACGTCATGTGAGTGTGTGAGCATCATTATCGCTTTGTGGACTTTTTTCTCGTCACACACAGATTCTCTGCTCAAACACACGCTCAACACACGACAATTTAAAAAGGATGGCATATAGGAAAAAAAAAAAACTCAAAGTATATATAAATATATGTGTATATGAAATGACAAAAATGCTCTAGGTTTATTTAAAAGATTTAATGTAGAAAACAAAATGAAATTGTTCGGGGGAGGTCGGGGGGTTTTGATGTGAGTATAATTGTTTGTGGTGAAGACTTCAGCTCAAATCTTGCACATAAAAAGACTTTAGATATTGTACCTGCGAGTTCCAGATGATTATTTTTGTTTGAATACAGGACTCTTTGCTCTTTCATATTTATTGCGTGCGAGGGGAGCTCTGTGTCTCTCTCTCGCTCCGTCTCTCCTCCACGTGGATGAGCCCTCAGCCGAGAGCTCGCTGTAGAAACTCCTCCGGTTTACACCCATCAGAAACTCTCTGTTTTTTTGTTTTTGTTTTTTTGTTTTTCATATGCCACAGACAAACACAAATACTACTGGCTTTGGGTTATTATTGCCATTAAGGTTATGATAATACTGATATATAATTGATAATATTATTCAATGATTATTATTAAATTTATTTTATTTCAATGATTTTGTTTTTTTGTTTTGTTTTGTTTTGTTTTGGAGACAGGTAGGAAGTTGCGTGTTGGACTGCTTGTAAAAACAGTTCATGAATAAAAATCCTTTTTCCGTGTTGCCTCCTGTCACATTTGCTTTGCTTTTATCAACTTTACTGGTTTTATTCAACAGCAGTTCAGTTTAGTTTCAGACTCAACATATTTTACAGTGTTTATCTTCATTCCTACACTTCTGCTTTTCAACAGCATTTCAGTTAAATGTCAGACTTTCAACACATTAAAATGTTCCACATCATTCCTACATTATTGGTATTTATCAGTAATTAACTTTAGTTTCAGACTTTCAACAAACATGAAGATATTCCACATCATTCCTAGATATTGATATTATTCAGTCATTATTAGTAAATACATTTTATTTCAGAGATTTTTGGTGACAGGTAAGAATTTGCACATGTTGCCTCACATTTGTTTACCAACTGAACTTAAATGTCAAATATGAGCTTTACACATATTGTGACTTTAGAATTACGAGGTTTCACGGTTTGATTCTCCCGAGCTTTACATTAAACCACGACATAAACTCATCTGAGCTGGTTTTACTCAGCTGACGGTTTGTTTGGTTACTTCCTGTGTTATTCCAGATGTGGGCCTGTTGGCTCGACTCTTCACAGGTTTCATCAACACCAACATCCAGATGTGAGGCACAAAACCTCCGTCCTGAACTTCAGCTGCTCCTCAAACAGTAAGTGAAATTGAGCCGCATTAAATTTTAATTTTAATCACATACAGCATAAATTAAAGTTTAAACCCAAGAGCCGCACTTTTATTCTTTATAAATATAAAACGGAAATCAAAGTTTAGGCTCCAGTCTTCGTGCTAATCTCGGCTAACTGTCTCCAGCTCTGTGACAGATGAGGTCGGTAGAAAGCATTTTCTGTTATTTTACTCTCGTAAAGAAAGAAAATAAAGT
The DNA here is from genome assembly GCA_027495735.1 of Lutjanus campechanus. Taxonomy (NCBI): domain Eukaryota; kingdom Metazoa; phylum Chordata; class Actinopteri; order Lutjaniformes; family Lutjanidae; genus Lutjanus; species Lutjanus campechanus. The sequence continues at coordinate 8,923 of JAJHUR010092593.1, forward strand.
ACATCTCATCATTATATCAATCATTTTATATCTGTGAGATTAAACTATCCAACAGTGTGTAAAGTATGTTAGCATGCTAACATTTTATAATTAGCAATAAGCACAGTTACACAGCTGAGGCCGGTGGAAAGGTCAGTATTTCTTTGGGTATTTGGTTAAAAACCAAAGTAACTCGCTAAAAAGTCACATTGCTCGCTACCGAGCTAAAAGGTTAAAAAATTACACTGGTTGCTGCCTCATTAAGAAGTAAACATTACATTGTTTCCCACCTAAAAAGTTAACAAAACGTTACATTTTTTTGCCAGCTAGCTCAAAAGTTGTGACATTACTTGCTACCTAGCTAAACAGTTAACATTACATTATTTGCTAGCAACCGAAAAAGTGAAAAAATGAGAAGAAGAAAAAAACACTACATTGTTTGCTAGCAAACCAAAAAATTAAGAAATCATTACAGTGTTTGCTAGCTAATTAAAAACTTAAAATATTTCAGTATTTGCTTGCTAGCTAACGAGTTAAAAGTTGTATTATTTGCTAGCTATCGTAAAAAGTAAATAAGACATTTTAGTGTCTGCTAGCCAGCTAAATACTTAAAATGTTGCATTGTTTGCTAGCTATCTAAAAAAAAAGTAAAGACAACATTACATTAATTGCCAGCTAGCTTAAAAAAAAAAAGTAACAAAATGCTACATTTTTTGCCAGCTCACTAAAAACTTGCCACCTAGCTAAAAAGTTAACATTACATTGTATGCTAACAAACTAAAAAGTTAACAAAAATGTGAAAAAATAGCATCACACTGTTTGCTTCCAAGCTAAAAAGTTATGAAAACATTACATTGTTTACTAGCAAAGCTAAAAAGTTAACATTACATTTTTTAGCAAGCTAAAGAGTTAACAAAATATGTAGAAAAATCATTACTTTGTTGCCTCACAAGCTAAAAAGTTAAGAAAACATTACAGTTTTTTATAGCCAGCTTGAAACTTAAAAAGCTTCAGTGTTTAACAAAATGTTACTTGTTTTGCTAGCTAGCTAAATGTTAACAAAACATTGTATTATTTGTTAGCAAGCTAATAACTTAACATTGTTTTGACCTGATGATGATCAGAGTTATCAGAGTTTATCATGTAAAGAACATGAACGTCTGAACCAAACTGAGATATTTCAGTCTGGACCACAGCTGAGGACCAGCTGACGTCACATTATTCATATATAAACACACTGTTTGTATCAGACAGGACTGTTGATTCTCCTTCCTCACATGGACCAGGAGGCTCCTCCTCCTCCTCCTCTTCCTCCTCCTCCTCCTCCTCACCACCTCAGCTGGAGCTGTCAGTCAGACTGGACAGCTGATGCGGTGCAGATCTGCACATGTGCATTTGTGTCCCCTGTCGGGACAGCCGGCGTCCATTAACACCCCCCACCTCCCCCTCCACCTTTAGAAAACAAACCTCATATCCAGCCGAAAATCTTAAAATCATCATTTTCTGTCTGGAGTTTGGTTGATTTTGTCTCTCAGATTAACTCCCCTGTCCTCTTCTCCTCTGTGATTTGGTTTGTAGCAGGTCTCCAAACAGGGTCGTACCCCCGTCCTCCTCCTCCTCTTCCTCCTCCCCACCGTGTGTGCCTGCAGATATTTATAGAGGAATCGTCTGTCAGCCCGGCCGTGTTGCTTATCACTGTGTGTCACTCTATTTCTGACTGCACTCAGTCTGTCCTGCTCAGTGTGTGTCTGTGGTGGTGTTTGTGTGACAGCGGGACTCTCACTTGGCCTCACAGGATTCACCATTAACCATCTGGATCTTTTATTCCTTGTGTTTTTTTGTTTGGGGTCATTTTCGAAGGTACGCCGCTGTGTGTGTTCAGTGTGTCGGTTACTGTCCAGCGTGCACAGACAATTAGACATAATGACATTCTGCTGGTTTTATTTATAGCTGATTTGGCTGAGAGACGGGGCCTGCCGGGGCCTGCCGGGGCCCTGTGAGCTCCGGTAGCCGGGGCTGCGGTTTGACATTGGGACTTCAGACAGAACATAACACCAGCTCAGACTCTGTCCACTTCACTGGAACATTGAACTTTTATGGCTGCTTTGATTTCTTTTTATTGTGAGGGGTGTTTTCTGTCTCTGGAGGCTCATTAAGAGCAGATTTGTCCTCATGGGTCATAAATTTGTCCACTCATGTGTGAGGATCTACAGTTTAAAACAAGTGCTGCTTGTCGCTCAGGAACTTTCGTGTCATTTAAATCATAAAATATAAATATAAATTCAGTTTAAAGTGAAAACAGTGAGTGAGTGAGTGATTTAGCATCATTTTTGAGAGTTATTTTTGGTGTTTCTGTTGGTGTTTGTCGGTGTGACATGAATTGGCACGAGGCCTCGTCGTGTAGAAACTAACCGTCGAGTTGTTTACGCCGAATGATGGTGCTCGCTGGCTGAGGTTGAGGTTTCACAGGCCTCGTGTGTGATCCAGACAGAATGCAGGGTGACGGTTTACGTGCCGCCAAAGTGAGACAAACACTTAATCGGAGATGACGCGAGAACATGAGAAGCGGAGAAATAAATGGAAATCAAAGCGTGTGAAAGGTCTGGTGTGATCGCCTGTAATTTCAAAAACAAATATACAAAGAAAAACAGAAAAAGAGCCCTGATTTGTACTTTTACTTTAGATTTTACTGTCTCGGAGCGAGTTTTAGCTCGTTTAATCCAGGAAGTGGTTCAGATACACAACTCTGTTTTCATTCAGAGGCCTTTTCTCCACGTCTGAGCCTCAACAAACTATTCAAATAAAACCACCTGAGGAGTTTAGAAGTGTTGGTAGTGCTAAAGCTTCCCTCCTTCTTCTAGTCTTCATGCTAAGCTAGGCTAACTGACTCCAGCTCTCTACTTACACACACAGATATGATGTCAATCATTGATCTTACTCTTGTAAAGAAATCAAGTATGTCAGATTAAATTACCAACAGTGTCTAAAGTGCGTTAGCATGCTAACATTTTGTGATTAGCACTGAGAACAAAGTACAGCTGAGGCTGTTGGAAAGGTCACTAGTTCTGTACTGGACATGTTAAACATTACAATGTTTGCTAGCAAGCTGAAAGTTAAGTTTCGGATACACGCTGTACAGCCCCAGAGACAGGTCGTGATAGTGAAAAGGAAAAAAAAGTGTGAAAATGATCAGAAATCAGCAGAAATAAGGAGAATTGTGATCACAGGTGGAAACAGGAGTCTGAGAAAAATTAAAAACAACAGCCCAACAGTTTTAACCAGCAGTCTGGGGCTGTTTTTACACAAAGAAAGAAATAACTTAGTGTAGAATATTTGCTGAATTTACAAGAAGGTCCAAATAATTAAGAATTTGTAGTTGACACACTTCATTAAGTTTAGAAAGTTTCTTCTCACTCAACAACTTATAAAAGTGAGCGATTTTCTAACAGAGTCTGGGGACAAACAAGTAGCTTTTATCAGTCACTGTTTACTGCATCTGTGAAATTTTACATGTTTACAGTCAACGAAAACTTAAATAATAAAATCAGTTGAAACTGTTTGTTCAAACAGCCGCTAAATGTTTGCAGGTAGATTCACTTCACAGAGTCGTCATCAGTGCAGACGTCCTTGTTTTTACAAGGAAAGAAACTTTTACGTGATTTTCACCTTGTAACGTCCTGTTACGTCTTTTATTTTGTTTTTGTCTTGTTACCACTTATTACACCTTCATGTTGTTCTGTTTCTGCCTTGTTGTGTCTTATTTGTTTCACACCTTTTACGTCGTTTTCGTCTTGTTTCATCTTAAAGTACTCGACCCCCAGAACTTGAGTCAAAGTACAGATACTCCTGGTCAAATATTACTCAACTACAAGTGAAAGTTACTCAGTCAAAATCTTACCCAAGTTCAAGTACTTGCTTTTAAAAATACTTAAGTATTCAAAAGTACACATTACAAAGTACATTTTCTAATATCAATACAATCAAAAATCAATTGCTGTGTTGTTTTCACGATGCGTTTACTGAACCTCGTAACTCTGAAACCACCTAATGATGCACTGACTCGCTTGCAGAGCCACGATGCTTCACAAAGTCTATGGAAACACTCATAAAAACTTCAGCATAGAAATGCAATCAGAAACAAAAAGGACAGCTGTTGTCATTTTCTGATGTAACTGTATTAAAATCACTGCATTAATGAGATTGAAGCCGACTGTCAGGAGTTTCTCCAAGTCTGTTAAATAACTGAGATTCACTTCAGGCTTCAGGGGCAGTTTATTTATTCATTAATTATGAGGAATTTTTCACCCCGATAAAAACAATCCGACACTAAAAGCCTACCTGGGATTATTTCTCTTTTTCTGATTATAATAACATCTTGAGATTTAAGTTTGTCTTTCTCCTGACGGCTTGCTCACGTCTGGATGATGAATTTCCACCTTTACATCAGTCCCAGTTGAGAGCGGGTGCTGTGATTGGTTTCTCTCTGAGAGGAACACAGCGAGCGGCCAGTCGCATTTTAGAAAAGAAAAAACAGCAACAGCTGACTTCAAAGCTACGTTTCACCTGAAAGTAACAAGTAACGACAACCTTCCTACAAATGTACAATATTCTGTCTCTCTCAAGTGAAGTACAGATACTCAAACAAAGTACTTTGTTACTTTCCACCACTGCTTGTTACATCGTTTTCATCTTGTTGCGTCTTTCACGTCATTTTCTTGTTGTTACTTTGTGTTCGTCTTGTTACATCTTTTATGTTTTCTTGTTTTTGTCTCGTTATGTCGTTTCTGTCTCACTTAAAACTAAAGTAACGAGCCTGTTTTGAACACGTACGAGGTAAAAAGTCCAGATATTTGTAGGGAGGAAAAGTAAATACTGAAGTTTAGTACAGACACCTGAAAAATCTACGACGCATGTTAATACCAGGTGTGAACGGGGCTTTAGTCAATCGATCCATCGTTAATCTAAAATATATTATCGGTGCAGCTTTAAGCTGTATTCAAACTTTCCCTGCTGCTGCTTTTTAAAGACTTAATTTATGAGACCGCGGCTTTCAATGAAACATTAAGTCGGTAAAAAGCTCCGAAAAGTAAGATTGATGACACCAAAATGAGGAACAAAGAACGTGTGAAGTGTGACTCTCTTCTGAAGACTTGATCATGTGACAACAGAGGCCGTCAGCCTCCGAACAGAAGGACGAGGAGACGGTTTCTTAAAGACAAACGACGCCTCGACGGACACAAAGTGGCTGTGAAACATCTCAGTAATGGAAAAATGTACCACCGTGACGTCTGTGTGTGTGTGTGTGTGTGTGTGTGTGTGTGTGTGTGATAACGTCTCTCTGACTGATCTGATCTGATCTGAGAGGATGAAATATTCTCTGACTGTCTCACAATCTTCACGTTGAAAAGCAGATGTGACACTTTTCATCATTTTTAAGCTTCACTGTTTCTCTCTCTCTCTCTCTCTCTCTCCGTTGTCAGGTTGTTTGTGTTTCTCTGCGCACACACACACACACTGCCACTCTGACACCACATCTGGCTGACATCCCCCCCCTCCCCCTACACACCCCTGACCCCCGCACTGTGAAACCATGGCTCTGTCTTCACGCTTAAAACTG
>JAJHUR010092594.1:0-15550 GCA_027495735.1 Lutjanus campechanus
TTCAAATGTGTCTTCACGAGTTGTGCAGACTTTCTACAAATTAATGAGCAACATTTGAAGGCAGCATTGTTGCATAAAATTGGCAATTTTGGTCAACCAAATATTATCCTGTAAGAATAATGTACTAGTTTCTCATCAGCTCACTTTGTTCAAACATTGGTTGAAGGGGGTTTTAATTGCTTATATGTTTAAGACAGATAAGCATTTTGATTGAAAAGTTTTACTAATAGACTCAAAATCCTAAAAGTAGATCACCTACCCTGGCTTTCAAAATATGCTTCAGGGAATAGCTGATTCTGTGCCTCTCTCACCATCCACACACCACCAATCCTTTGAAACATTCAGGTCTTCAGCTGTGTGTGCTCTTGGCAAAAAACGAGGTAGTTCACCATGTCAGGATAAGGCAGAATTATTCCAAGAAGAGGAGTCAGCTGTACGGATCGTGACCACCTATTAACCTGATTTTCTCAAAATGTCGCACCCTTTCCTGCTGGCTGAGTCCTTCTCTGTAAGTTGTAGCAGCTTCCACAGCTTTTTTCCATGGTTTAGACATCCAGATGTTGGCTTGAATTGAATATTCAGTGTGTAATCCATTCTGTTGTTTACTGTACATCCCAGTATCTCCGAAATGGCTGAGTATCCAGGCTACTGACCAAACTGTGATGTCGGTGCATTTATGTGCTGCTTAAGTCATAGATCAATTTTATTTGTGTGTTATGATCTAAAAAATTTGTCAATTAATTGTGGTGGAGTAAAAAATATAACAATTCCCTCTGAAATAAAGTGGAGTAAAAGTGGTGAGCAGAAGAAAGTTGAAACACTCAAATAAATCCTCATATTTAAGTACAGTACTTGAGCAAATGTACTTAGTTACTTTCCACCACTTGGCAAAACCTACAGCTTATACAACTTAGAACTTTCAGCTTCAGAATCAACATAATTTTGTCCCAACAACATTAGAAACTGCTGGTCATCAGTTAACTGTGTGCAGGTGTGTGTGTGTGTGTGTGTGTGTGTGTGTGTGTGTGTGTGTGTGTGTTCAACTGTAGCTTATAGGTTGAGACAAAAGTAAAAACACAACATTTGCTCACGCAGGGACGGAAGCCCCTTCAGCAGCCCTGCGGCATAAAAACACACACGCACACAGAACCACACATGCACACACAGGAAAATCATTTCTACTGTGTTAAAATAGTGAACTGAGAGGTTTGGGACAATGGAGATTGTGCTGAAACAGCGATGGCTGTTCTTTTGGGGCTTTCCCCATGGATCTCTTAATTTTCCTATTTCTCTATATCTATTATTACACTGCTGAAACATTTATTTTTTTTGTCAAACCACTGGCAAATGCAAGTCAAACCTACTTTTTTCCCCCTTTTCTTTTTTGGATGATTTATTAGTACCATGTTGCTAACATATAGTGACTTAGTCCACACGAGGGAGGTCATACCAAGAAACTTTCACTGCTGCAAATTGTTCTTGCTTTTTTCAAGTCATAGTGCAGCTCGCATTCATTTAAGGAGACATAAATCCTCCTTCCTTTTTGGCATCATTAATCTCTTACTGCCTGCATTACTTTTCTACTCAGACTTTCAGCATTGGTCTAAACAGTTGCCTGGCCTGTGTTATAGGCACATTAGCACATGCACAAGGGTCATGCTATAAACCAGGTGCTCATTTATAAAAAATGTTCTTAGATGTGTACTTCTGAAATCTCAAATTAACTTACTGAGAGAAGTAGCTGGTCTACTGCTGTTTTGATTGGTTAGTTTTTTTTGTGTGTTACTGTGTGGCTTCAGTGGTTTAAATGGTTAGTTCACCAAAGTCACACAATGACACAAACTAACCAATTGAGGCAGTGCTAAACGTGCAACTTCCATGTTCTGTCGGGTAAAATGACTGTTTTTGCCGAAGGAGTCTAGTTGCTTCGGAGAGAGTGATATTTGGCTCATAAGTAAGAACCTCATACAACCCCACTTCAAAAACTCTGAACTGTCCTAATCTTAAAAGGGAGTCGATCTTCTTTTGTAAGCTGCAGTGAAATTTCTTTAATTTTGTCTCATTCAGTATTCTTCCTCATCCTCCTTATTTCTTCAGTCACTGGTGCATGTGTCCAGTTTTCTTTCTTTATCTCAGTTTTGATTCCCCTTGCAGTCTGTTTGACATTCTGTCTGTTTCTTTTCTTTTTACACAATATTTTTGCTTTAGTGTTTCTCATCTTTTCCTCCCCTGTCACTCACAGCACATTTTGTCCTTCCTTGTTTCACTTCCTCTTCCAGGTTGACTTTATCTTCTTTTTCACATGGATAACATCTGTCACAGCATGCAACAACAATACAGAAACTTAGATATACACTCGGACATCATGGCCAGAAAGGCGCAGACACACACTCAACCTACACACAAAAATGAGCTATTGGATTCCATTTTAACAAGGGAGACAACAAGGTTGTTTTCAGTCACCTTTCCTCTGAAGATGTTGTTAACAAGGGGACAGATTCTAAGTTAACAAGGAGGTGTTATCTGGCTCCAACCCTGCCAAAATCTTTTCCTGAGTGATCCACACTCACACACAGCCTGCATCAGTCACCGTGGCCATCAAAATGTCTCTAACTGGAGCAGAGATGCATGACTGCTGCTTTAACATGTAAACCTTTCATCTTCAAAAAACCTTGTCAGTGGCCAAGAACAGAACAAACCCTTTTACCTTTCCCAGAAAATCAGACTTAAAGGAATAGTTTGGATTATTTGAAATGGGGTTGTATGAGGTATGTAATCAGTGTATTTCCTACAGTAGATGCCAGTTGATACATCTCAAGTTTGGAGAAGCAGACTGAGGACAGATCTAGCAAAAGGTATTTTGGCCACCTAACAATCTATCAAGTTAAGTGTAAACTATATTTAGAATATTTTCAGCGCTTTATCAGGACCTCGGACAGCCTTTGTTCTTGAGGGGAAATCACAGTTATTTAAGCCAAATATCGCTCCAACCAAACTCCACTGGCAAAAACAGTAATTTTGCCAGTGGGGTCTGGTTGGCGTGGAGCGAGCACTCTATTATATAATTGTGGTTTCCTGTCAGAAGAGGCTGTCTGCTATCAAAGCAAAGCAAAATCGATTTTTTTAGGCAGCTAAAACATATTTTGCTACTGACCTTGTCCGTAGCGGTACATTGCTTAGCTTGCTACACTGGTCCTCCTGCCTCTCCTCAAAAATGGGACCGTGTCGTCGCTGTCAAAGTACCTCAATCCAAAACTGTCCCTTTAATATTGGGAGCATGTTACACTGCCTCAATCACGAAATGTCCCCATGTAAGATTTATAAAATACACACAAACTAACACAAAGGCACGCACACCCACCAGTATTTTCATAAGTGGCTTTCAAAGTGGCCACCGTGGATTCAGCAACAGTCACTAATATCTGTCCACAGCTGCAAACCACACAAAAGTGACACAAATTCCTGAACACTCAGACGCAAGCACGCACGTACACAAGCCCATACAGCGCCCCCCCACCAGCCCCAGCGGAACCGACGATACACACAAAGTCCGCTTTTAACAAACCACACACCAGTGGCTTTGTTCTGAGCGACTGCTTTAATCTTTAATGTGTTTTGGTTGCTGGTGGCTGCTGATGTTTGGGCCTTTAGATTGCCTCCGACTCTACTGTTGTCACACTACAGAGGTCAGTCCAATAACTTACCTCCCCTGGGCTGAAATACACAAACCACGTCAGGCCAATTACACACACTGACACACAAACACATCGACGTGGACACACACATTGACGCTCACAGAGTTGTGCACCCGCGCACTCACCCATAAATAATCGCCCCCACCGCCAATGACGCACACAAATACACACGTATACAGTACACACACTGTTTTGCTCACACACAATCTCTGTTCAGTTTGGTGTCTCTAATGCACTCCCTTTTCAGTTCACATCAATTAGCGATGCTTTGTGTAAGTGTTTGGCCTGACCTTTCATAGTGAAATTGAACGTTATGAGGAAAACTCTGCGAGGCATGTCACCGTGACCTGTCTCACAGCTTTAGCGGAACGTAATGCATTTTTAAGTGTTCAGCTGCACATTTTTACGCTCTTATAAAATATATAGACTTTACCCACTTCCCCGATGAATCTAATAAAACACATATATGCATTTACCCAGTCAGACTATCATGTAAACACTGCTCATGCATATGTAACAAGTCATTATAAGTTCATTACACAAAATGGACATGCAGAGAGTAATATTTTTTCCCCACTCATGCAGACGCATACACACACACACACACACACACACACACACACACACACACACACTCATTGACCTTGATTTTCAGAGAAACAATAGATTTCACAGTTGCGGGGCAGTACGCAAAATGCAAACATGAAACAGAGACAAAAGAGATGTGAGACCAAAAGAACGTACAAAAAGATAAAAAGGTTGAAAACACAGTGTACTCCTTTGATAATAAAAGTGGAAAAAAAAACACAAGAAAACTCTCAGAACTTGCTTTAATGTTCGTGGTTGGTTGGTTTTTAAAGTCATCTTAGCAAACTCATCCATTATGGACATGGCACAAGTCCTGGCTGTCACCATTAATAGTCATGTTTCATTAAACAGAGAGCTTAACTTGATTTGTGGGTTACTGGCCTCGGTAAAGCGCACATTTGTACAGTCGATGAAGACAGAGGCAACTAATCTTACACATATAGTACAGCAGACGCATTCCAATAATCTCACACATACATATTGATCACAAATATACACTGCGGTTTAATGCAGTGAAAATGAGATCTTGGTGTAGCCCTTAACTGCTTTTTAAAAACAATAATTTATTCAGAGCTGTGTTGTGAGTTAATGCGCTACAATCCTCTACAAAGGACTCCAAAAACAAAACTTTTCCTACGTTCTTAAGTCATGAGAGGATTTTTAAAAATTGATCATGGAGCACATTTGCATGACAATGGATGAAAACAAGGCAAAAATGAGTGTACACTAGTTATATCATTCCATCGCTGACAGATATTTACTCAAGGTTGTTGCGATGTGCATAGGCATGATTTAGAAATTTGCTTCATTACTGTAAATTTAAAGGAGCAGGGGTTTCCCATGGAGCAGTGCATTTTAGAAATTCCAATGGTTATTTCTGTTTTCAGCATCTGCAGTAAAGCTGATTGCATCTGTGGTTCTCCTGGTGGTATCTGTAACTGCATACTGAAGGACTGAAATGCATTGTGGTAAAAACTGTACTATTAAAGCTACTACAAGGAGCTTTTATGTAGTGTTGATTTTGGAGGCCCCTGTGGACAAAAGCGGTACCGTTTCCACTGTCATAACCACAACATAACACCAAAATGAAAATTATTTAATTAAAAATCTTTGCCTGCTTCTTTTTAGTTGGCTACTGTATGACTCACTGTAACGTTGTCTGGGAAAATGTAAATACAGGCTCAAGCAGAATCCGACCCGGAGGCAGGCCTGAATAACAATTATACAGAAACAGCCAATCATATCACAGATAGTCTCGTTAACTGATGTAAGTCATATAGAGGCATCAGTGATAAATTAAGACACATGTTCTCCTACTTGGTATTCTGGCTACTTTGTTACATAAAGCAAAGGGCTGAAGTTGGTCAGTTGGTTGGTAGATATGCTCTCGTCTGACTAAATTCTCATTAGTTGCATAGCTGCTGGTGTTACTTTAATAAGGAAAAAAAAAACACTTTTTAATCCATTATTTTCACAGGCAAGGGACACATGCTGACCTGATGTATTTTATGTTTGAGTGAGAGACTATTTACTGAACATTTGCTTAGTTCCAAACTAACTCACGCCATGTCAAAAAAACAGCACAAATGGCTTCATCGACCCCCAGACAGAATAGCTGAGTGGATAAAATGTTTATTTTTGATCACAATGTGTGTGTGGATTTCAGTCTGCTGTTCTTTAAGTTCAATGATAGATCAATATCAACTGTCTGTGACCCGATTTCAAGCCGATTTTTAGCAAGATAAATAACGGGGATAGTAGGATGCTGGTAACGTTTTTTTTAATATTGCTTTTTGTGGATGTTTATACTGCAGCTCAAGCTGCATTAACACTTTTTGTACGCAGAAGTCAGTGTGACCTTTATCGCTGGTGTGTGCATATGTGTGTGTGTATTGCTGCTGTATGTAAATTTACTTGATAGACATGTCCTGAAGGAAACAATATAGCTGTGTGTGAAAAATAAATGGTCAAACCGCAGAAATTCATTTCCTTGGCATGATAATTAGCATCCATTACAGCTACCAGGTGGAGTGACCCATTTTGTTAAGTTAGAGATAACATGCAGTTCATTTCTCCCATTGACCAATTGATTAGTTGAAGAGGAGGTAGAATTTCAGTCGAAGATTTTCTTTGGTTGACTACAGTTCTAAAAGCAAGTGTATATATACAATGCCGACCTTACATTAGTCTGGTGCACCAATGGTAAGTGATGTATTAAAGCAAAAAAAATATGTTCAGGTCTTGGATTGCGTTTGGGTGCCAGATTAGGCGGTTCAGTCGGACTGGCTCTTACATAAAAATACAGGTATAGGTAAGCTTCAGGTCTTAATTTTAGGCCCCTACAGAACTCCTGTGTAAAGACACAAACTGGCTAGACAGAAGGAGGTATGCTTGTTTGGTTACAACATTGTCAGCAAAGTCCTCATACGAACTAGATCTGGAGACACAGAGATGCAGGAATTTTGATGTGACAATCCGCCATCACATTCCAGAGTAAGTGGCAGGTCTGATGCAGTGTCATGCACGCTGCAATTTGAGGAGATTGCTGGAAAAGGCCCACTCCTGCCAACAAGTACAGTCTGGCCAGTGCCTAAGAAGCCAGATTGCTAAGCACTGAGACACATAATAGAACAGTTACACATGCATCAGACGAACCCATTTTCAGTTATATTGTCATCTGCTGTTACTGAAGGAAAGTGGATGAAGAATGGGTTGATCTTTGCTGTCTTTTTTTTTATGGGCAGCTCCCACAGGATTGATTGGCTCTGATTGGCTGGTCACATACATATAAATTTTCACAATCCATATAGGTCAAGCCTAAAAAGTGCTTTTAGAGGGACAAGCCTGTGTGAAATAGAACACGAGAGACCTTAAGACCCCAATCTGCAGAATCTGTGATATGGATTATATGTGTGAAATGTCTCGGTGTGTGTGTGTGTGTTTGTTAGAAAGAAAGTATCTGAATATTGTTCTTAATGTCTTTCAGATGAAAGGAATGTACCATTACTGCCATTTATGTGGTGCAACAACTCCAGAGCACAATCATTTACTGTATACACTGTTGATAATCAATTCAAACAAGTTCACACGCAATAAAATGTAGCTACAGCAATGTGCACAGCAACGAGCAGCGCTCAAGTAAAACAAACATCTGCACTCTGAGTGCATTCAGGATCACAGTATCATGAAAGCAGCAGTCAGATTATGATCAAAGGCTGCGCTGAAAGTGGCTTTTCTTTTTTGTGGTGTGTGTGTGTGTGCGCAGAACTGGGTTATCATACAAGCACCTGCATTCAGGTCACACATGTAAATAGGAACAAAGGGGAAAAAACACAAACACAGGTCTGTTCTTGATCCCGCACACACACACACACACACAGTCGTGTTTCCATCATTTCAGACATTGCTTTGACTTATGTTCATTTCCTCGATGCTTACCCTAACCCTACCCATACTTGCCTAATCCTAACCCTTACCCTAACCTTAATCTAATCCTAAATGAGAGTGTGGGACACACAGGGATATGTTATGTCAGAACCTGTCTTTGCATTTAGCAGATGACTGAAACCATGGTTCTCTGCTGGAAAATGGTGGATTGCTCCCTCTGTGTTGGGAGTGAGTTGCTGCCTCAAGCGAGGGAGTTTAAGTCTCTTGCTCTTGCTCACGAGTGACAGGAAAACTGGAATGTTTCATTGCAGCAGTAATGCAGCCGTCGTAATGGACCATCGTGGCTAAGCCTGGCACTGAGCCAGAAAGCAAAGCTTTGAATGTGATCTACATCCCAACCCTCACCTATAGTCGTAGTTGTAGCTTTCTAGTAACTGAAATAATGAGATCACAGATACAAGTGGGAAAAATGAGTTTTCTCCGTAGGTTGGCTGGGTGAAGAGCTCAGACATCCAGCATAGCAATTAACCAGCACATCTTCAACTTGATTAACAGTAATGATGCAGTGAGGTTAATAGATGGTCAACCTGCTGAGTCCAGCGCCCTCAGTGGATATTCATCTTTACTGACACCTCTCACCTGCCTTATGTAACTGTTAACTTATCTGCCTCGGCTAGGATGGCAGATTAGCTGTCAGCCATCTGTCAAAGTAAGGATACTTTTGGATGAAAGTCATTCAACAGGTTGACAATGAAGCTGCCTCTTGCAAACTTGGCTCATTATCGGAAAATTTCTGGGCTGAAGAAAAGCATCAAATAAATCATCACGGACCGCTCAACAAGCGCACAATGACTTCTTTATTTGTAACGAGTCCGACCAAATATAGGAACACAAACTGTGAGAAATGCTGATCGATATGGTGGTATTTCAGTCATACTTTAGTTGCCACTGGATTCGACTGTGTTTTTTTTCTTTGCCATTGATTTCTAATTAAATAAACCTGCATGCAATCAACTCAGCATGCACAGTCTCCCAACCTATAGACATTACAGTGGATCAATGCATTGTTTTGAACAAATGCAATCTAGTGCAGAACAAAACATCTGTAAACATCCACAGCCACACAGAAATGTGCCGCCGCAGACACTTTTTTTTCTCACAGATCGCTTTATGTTTGGAAAGAAGTCCCTAAACAAAGCACTACATTTAGGAAACTGTCACCAAGCATAAAGAACCTGAACATGTTAGCTAAATTTTAATTAGATTTTTGACATTGGCATTGTAGTTTTAGTCACCTCAGCTTTTGACATCAACATGTTTTCTGCTGAGCTAAACACATAATAAATATCATGTATTCTAACTGTGTAATAATTATGTAAAAGAACATGTGATTACAATAAGAATAGGATTATTATCCATACTTGCACTGGGCTCTATTCCAGGTCAACATAATTTTCCTAATTACTTATGCAAATGATATACAGCAATACCTTCTTTTTAACTTGGGTGATGGTTGCTTCAGGTTTTTTCTCTTGGCTATGTTTGTCCTTGCAACCAAAGATGAGCTACCACCATATCTGGCTAAACAAAAATGTTGGTGCTATTAAATGTGTCCATTTAATACTATCCATTGCTCTGTCGAAAAAAAAGAGGGAAAAAACATGGGCAGTTTGGAGAGTGCTGCAGAAAAGATAGTATAATCCTGAAAACACACTGAAGGCAGTCCAGAGAACAAGATCACAACAGCTTAGTTTATTTGTAGCCCTTTCCCTCTGATTTCATGCCTTGTCAACTACTGGTGGGGTTGCCCAAAACATAACAAAATATGTATTTTGTTTACACTTGGCCTGTTTCCTACTTAGTGGCACACTGCCAGTCTACCTAAGCCCTCAACATAAGGCTATTTTACCTGCAATGTGTCTTACATCTTCAGCAAATGCATGCCGTAATCTGTAGGTGTGCCTGGACTGTGGAGTGCCAACAGCAGCAATTTTTGTAAATCTACAGGAGCAGTAATATTGGAACTGAAAACTAAAGTTTAGGCACAAGTCTTAGATTTGTTAGCTGATTTGACAGCCTATGGAAGCAGACACAGGTTGCACCAAACAATGTGAACTGACACACAGAACATACAAAATGACTAAATAGTACAATTCATCTCATGCATGGTGAATAGGAAATGACATCCACTGATGCATTTTACAGAGCGGTGAACATTTTCTTGGCACAGACTCCCTCTTTATGTCTCCCTTCATTACAATCAGAAACACATATACATGTACACATTAGCCTACAGCTTGGTTATCCATTACATCAAATGTCAAAGGTTTTGTCTGCTGGATATATATGGTAAAGTGTAGCAGCTTTGGTTGACAGTCTCTCTGCCTTAAATATTTACAGAGCAGAGAGATATATGGTAAAAAATGGTGAGATAAGTTGTACTACTCTTTTTCGGAAAGGAGCAAACATTATACAAGGCTTACAGAATACTTTAATAGTGAATCTGTAACTTCAATACAACACTTTCTGATACCACAGGGAAAAATTGGCACAATCCGAACGCTAAAATTTTAGATTTTTATTAAAATATGAATTCAGCATTTCACTTTCCATTACCTTCAGAAGTCCTTTATTTTGACATTTTATTTTGAAATTATTGGCTTGTTTCTGCTTCCCTCTCTGTCCTCTCATAAGAAACTATGAGTTGTTGCATACACCAGTGGTTCTCAACCTTTTCAACATGAGACCCACAAGAAAATCAAGACTGATGTTCGAGACCCCCAGGATGAAGTCAGGATGATCTTTCTGAAGCTTGAAGCTTGGGAGCTCAGGGTTCTGTTAGAAACGTCGGCACCTTGCATTTCTTAGTAGTTGGTGCTGCTGTCGGACTTTCAGGTGACCCACTTTGAGACGCAATCTCAATTTCCTACTTCATGTGCCTACTTCATTTCATGTAATAGCTAGCAGAACTAGCTATAGCTGCTTTTTTAATCACGCTACTGCTTGTGTGTGCTTGTCCCTTATTTTGAATGTTATTAAGAGGCTGACATTGCTGAGAGCTGCCTCCTGGATCTCATCCCATTCTGAATGCCACATTATATTATTTTATTCCTCACAAGCATCTGGGGACACTCAGAAATTATATCGCAACACCCTATGGGAGTTCAGACCCCCAGGGTGCGAACCACTGGGATAGACTGTATACAAAGATAGCTGGTCCAGAAGTTTTTATCAATTTACAAAATGCAAAGTGAGCGAACATAAGAAAAATCTAAATCAAATCAGTATTTAGTGTGACCACCCTTTGCCTTCAAAACAGCATCAATTCTTCTCGGTACACTTGCACACAGTTTTTGAAGCACTGTATTGAAAAATCTATAGTTTTTACACAGATTAAGATGATTATGTCAGGAATAATTTAAGAGCACCTACACCTAGAATTTTAATTATGACTGGTAACGTTCTTGGACTGTTAACCAAGAGTTAACACTGTGCATCATCTTTTTTTTTTCTAATCTCAGAGGCAGGTAATCAAATTCATCCCAAAACATCCACGGGAGACTTGAAAAGAAGCCTTGAGTCTCTTATCACTGTCAGTCCTGCCAGGTAAGGAATACCTCAGACACAGGCTGATAATATCAATGCTTATCATGAATCATAAAACTTTGTTGAGTTAGAAATTCCTACTTTTATTCATTGAGGTGGAGATGCTCCATATGTATTAAGAGTGACTGTTTTTGTTATCTCTTCCCTTCAAAACTTTATTCTACTCCCTTTTTTTTCCATATGAAATCACCCTAAACAAGGAATTTCCATCTGTTTGATGTGTGTGCTTCTCCCTGTCTCCCTCCCACTTCTTGCATCTCCTTTCCATATTAACAGAGACTCTCCTCTTCAGTCTACCTATCTGTGTAGTGAGCTATTCCTGAGGGAAAGCATGGCGCTTCAACACCTTGTGCTTTCTAAGTTAAAAATAGTGCTCTTCAGCAAACGAAAAGGTTATCCAATTAAAAGTAATTGCCTGTGAAGAGGAATGGATGCACTATTTTTCTAGGAAAATAGATAAATAAATAATGACAACAAGTAGCCCATGGCGTCTGTTATTGCATTATTCAGCGTGATGTCCCCTCAATCTACATCCCCCCTGGTCCTTCTCCATCGCCGTTTCCTCATATTTTAGCATAACAACGACACATCAAAGATTTTTAACTCTTAATTTAGAGAAAGTCGTGATAATACGAAACAGGACAGAGAGAAAAAGGAGGCTGTCAGACTTTGAGGATGTGTTCTCCAGAAGACACTGAATATAAAACAATACACAGAAAAGAAAGCGTATGATAGTGTTACAGGCTCAGAATGAAACATTTGGTCCAGGCTTGCACAACACATTTAATTATAGGGGTCACTTGTGCAACACATATCTATGACAATAGTCAGCAACACTGTTCACATCATCATTTGGTGTTCAGTCAACATGCATCAGCTTGTCTGTCGCTCTGTGAACTGGGCTGTAATCACTGACAGTATACTGTACACTGCACCTAAAGTCAACAGTGTTTTATCAGACCACATTAAATATATTCAACAACAATCATTTTCCTACCTTCATGAGCAAAACTCTCTATGTTTATGTTTAACACATTGAAAACCTTGTATAATCCATTTAAATGACCCGTCTAGAGATGAGCTTACAGTTTGCAAACACTCATGCTCCCCTTTCAAGCGTGTAGCATCATATTATCATGGCTGCAAACCTCTTGCAAAACACGAAAAGCCCTCTCTAGGGTCACTGTTTGGTTTGTCCATTGTGGGCTGCTGTAGAAACGTGACAGTGCAACATGGTGGAAAAAAGCAGCTCTTTCCAAGGTAACAAAAACAAAACCATCCTTATTTTCATTTGACAAATGAAATATAAAAAAAACATTGTTATGAATATTAGATTCCATTTCTGTCATATTCTGCTAATAAATCCATGTCAGTCTTACACACGGGTTGATGGTAGTCTAGCTAATTGTTTCTGCTGACTTCAGTATTCTTTACTTTTATGGACTTTAACTGCATAAAAAAGTTTATAGGTCACCTATCTGCTGAACGCAAAATCTCTTTAGGTATTGATCTCTTTAATGGATCTTCAAGGCATGTATATATTTATGCAAATTATTTTGTAACAATTATAACATGTATGCACATAAGCGCAGGTATTTTCCCCAATTAAAGGGTCAAAAGCTGTTAAAACTGCTGTTCTTGTGTCCTACTCTGTGTAATTTGTCAGATTAAAAAGTTTGCAACATCGATCCCAGAGGAATAACCTCCAGTTCATTACTGTGCAGGACACCTCCTTTACATCTTGTCTCTGTGGTCTTTGTCATTTTAATGTAAGAACAGAGATATACTTGTGTTTAACCACGCATTTGTTTTCCGAGTATGCGTACCATTAGGCAGGAGATACAGTTGCTTTTAATGAGGCATTTGCATATGCATCATGGCTGCCTCGCGTATTCTGCATCCATTTGGACCGATGGTTGTGCACGTCCTCTGAAATTAATGCCACATGTACACGCACATGAACGCAAATGAGTAGCTAAACAACAAGTCATGGAATGCCTCTTATCCAATCAAATTACTTGGTTGGAACTAACTGTTGTATAAATCATCATCATCTCACAGTCACTAAACATGCATCAGCCCTGCTCTCGCTTTGTGTACGGGGCTGTAATGCCAGTTTTCGGTCAACAGCTTTGTATGCTTTTATGACCTCTACCTGACTCTGTGTTTGCTCTGTTATATTGCCATGACAGATGTATCAGGTGAATCAAAACCAGCAATAGAGTTGGAGGGCACACATACACACAGATGTAAAGAAACTCAGACACAGTCACGGTCTTTTATTTTCGGTCCCTCTCTGACACACACGGAGTTAATCAAAGCAGCAATTAAACGGTCTGTAGTCACACTAAATCAATGGAGGTTCATAATTTTGGTTGCAAAACAAAAACAGTGCACATGGGGAGTAGGAATGCGGAGCAGGATGAAGACGGAGAAGAGGCACTTGGACACAGAGGGCCGAAGGCGCCTTGCAAAATATCGAATGCAAAAGAGAGAGCCGCATCTTGAAATAGGTGTGATTGAAAAGCCACAAACAACTGAAAAACCACAAAAAAAGCTCAACACATCAAGAATGACAACAAGCTACAGTAAGAAAAGAAGAGAACATGGCAGGCAGAAGAAAGGAATATCAATGTTGTCCTCTGTTCGTTCTCTGCTCTGCAGTCTTGTTGCCAAAAGTGGAACAGAGTCGCTGCCTCCTAGATCCTCTCTAACTCTACCTCTTTCTGTTTCCCTCTTCCACTTCCACTATTAGTCTTGCCCTTATTCCTTTCATTTATCTTGCTTCTTTACACACCATTTTCAACCCTGTGATCCCGCCTCCCCTCTATCTGCCATATCTCCTCCTCATTCTTCTTCCACTTCCCCTCTTATCTCTATTTCCATCCTCCTTTCTTTCTCTGTTTGCCTCTCTGTTCTTGCTTACTTTTGTCTCTCCCACTCCCTAACCCTGTTTTCAACTCACTCACTCTGCCTCCATCTTTCCCCTCCCTCTGTCAATCATCTCTCTATCTGTCTCTTCTGTTTCTTCACCCCCTCCCTCCAGCCTGTTGCATTATTCAGATGTGCATCTTCCGTTTCTTTTTACTCCCCTTGCCAGCTTGTGATTTCTATAGGAGGCCATAGGAAAGTGAAGAGACAGTCTAAGTCTGCCATTTATCCTGATTTGCTGTCAAACATCTGAGTGACGCCTATTCAGGATGATGGAGCAGGGTTGATGGGATTGGGAAGGGCAGATGAAAGGAAAGTGATGCGAAGGGGTCAGGAAGTCAGAGGACATCTTGTCTTTATCTCCCTCCACCAGATGCCTGTCTTTCGGCCCGTGTGCCTTTTAAATTGCAGTGGCATCAAGGCCCTGGTAAGGTGTGTGTTTGTGTGTTTGTGAGTGGACTGGATGGGGCGAATCAAGTTTTAAATAGGGCAAATATTCTTTTTTTTTGCCACCATCAAGTGGTTTTGTGAAAAGGTTGGAAAACTCCTCGTCTCGCAGAGATTATTCTCTTTTTAGTCCGAGTCTCTTTGAGGGAGAAACTTTGTGGTTGGCAGTGTCGAAAAGAGGCAGTTATGACCTGAATTCACCACCTCACCAGAATGGCACATACCTGTTACAAAAGCTGCAATGTATACACACACACGCACTGGCGCACAAGCACACCTTGTCACTTCAGCACCATGGCCAGTGGCAGCCTCAGTGATACAGCTGACGCCAAGAAAGGAGCTTAACTCTCAGCACCTTGGACAGCACTCACTCAAAAGCTTACAGGGCAAGTGCATGTTTGTGTACGTGTGTGTGCATGCATGTGTTTGAGAGAGAGAGAGAGAGAGAGAGAGAGAGAGAGAGAGAGACCAGGCCTTTGTCCTATAAGCTGCTGTGACAGGCATGTATCAGAAAAAAGGGTTTTATCCATAATAGTAATACATGCGACACTGCTGGTTCACCCGGTCTTGCTCTGTAAGGCTGCTGCCTGCTGTGAAAAGACATTTAGATGTTTACATACAAGACATGAGCAATCACATACTTGCAGAGGCCTTCTTCTTTAATGTATAATCTACAGTTTATAGAAGAGATAGAAATGTATTTATCCAGTTATTATAAAAATGAATTCCTTGCTCTAACATAAGCTGGGTTTGTTCTTAATGACAAAGTTGAACAGCAGTGCAGCTGTAGATATGACAGGCTTTTATTTATAATTTATTGTTTGTTGCACCATTATCACACAAGATGGATAAATTGTACATGATCAAATCATATCATTCTGTAATTATATTACTTT
>JAJHUR010092595.1:0-16593 GCA_027495735.1 Lutjanus campechanus
TAAAATATACTGTAAGCGGGAAGCTGTAAGCTCAGTGGTGGAGGGAGTACTCAGATGTTTTATTCAAATAAAAGTTGCACTTTTACTTCAAGTTTTCACTTTTCTTCATGACACTGCGGTCAAGTTGGTAATCATAAATATGCAATGTCTGTTTGCACTTTCAAAATCAAGGTCTTATAGGTTTAGACACCAACATTTGGTTTGGTTTGGTTTAGGAAAATGTCAAACTGACATTTTTAATACACTTTAACTGGGTTTAGAAAATACTCAAGTTGATATGAATACATAAATTATTCTTTTACTGGCATTCTTAAAGGGATAGTTTACCCAAAAAATAAAATTCAGTCATTATCTACTCACCTTCATGTCGACTCAATCCTCAAAACACTGCTGGAGTGTTGCAGAATCTCCCAAATGATTTAAGTGAAAGGTGACCAGTGCCATATACGCTGGCACTGCTTTTGCTATTGTATTTGATCCTTTGTCGAATATACTAAACTAAACTAAAAACTTCAGATGTGGCACTTCAATGCTGTTTAAGAGGTGTAGAGTTTTGTTTTGATTCAAATAAGCATCTTTCCCAAAATGTTGTACTATTGCTTTAAGGTCTTGTCAACTCAAGTCAAGTCAAATTTTATCTGTATAGCCCAAAATCACAATTTGCCTCAGGCGGCTTTGCAATCTGCACAGTGAAGGAAAAAGAGGAAGGAAAAACTCCCCAAAAACCCTTTTAAGAGAGAAAAAATGGAAGAAACCTCAGGGAGAGCCACCGAAGTGGGATCCCCGTTCTGGGATTGACAGGCGTGCAATAGATGCACAAATGATCTTCGTTTTACAAAATATCTCTGTGGATTCAAACAAGCATGCAGAGCCAGTAGGTGGCGATAAAATCTACATCAATGATGCGTCAAAAACCAGAAAAGAATAATCTTAAAAACAAAAATCTGGCACACGGCCTTGAGGTGCTGACCAAATGTGAACTAACAAATAGTCCACATTTCAGATGCATGCTCACTACACAAAGCATAAATGGATAAAGGATAAAACTGAGAATAAAGTCTTTGTTTCCCAAACGCTCCATTTGACAAATCTCTGTTGTAGTGACCTAAACAATGTTTGCATCTGGAAGAGAAAATTGAGTTGAGAGTTGCTTTAAAAGTTGCAAAAAAAAAGCAAATGCAGTTAGTACCTCAAATCTAGAGACACAGCTCCCCTTGGCTGATCTATTAAGCTCACAATTCTGTCTCTGAATGAATTTGTTTTGTGCTCGCTTAGTAGTTATGATATTAAGGACGCTACACTCACCTGCCCAAATGAACCAAGCCAGTGGAATTATAGAAACTGTCTCCAGTTTATACAGCATATGATTTTCTGAATATTATTTCACGCTTTATTTGTTGGATCTTTCAGGTGGCTCCGGTGATAAAAGCCAGGATGATGGAGTACGGGACAACCATGGTCGGCTACCAACCACAGGGGGACAAGGTCAACTTTTTCCGCATGGTGATCTCAAATCCGGCTGCTACCTTCGAGGACATCGACTTTCTTATCGAGGAGATTGAACGGCTCGGCCAAGATCTATAAGACTCGTCTCACCTGATCCTCCTGTACTTTTCCCCTTGACGGATGAATTGTTTGTCGTGAATGTACTGGTAAACTTTTTCTTTTCTCTCTCTTTCCTCCAAAGTCACATATTTAAGAGTATATTTGAGAAAAAAGATATATCCATATATTATGTATTGTAGCTTTGCCGTGGACTGACTTGGTCCAAAGCTATGTAAAAGTGCTTCTGTCTGCCTTTCCTATAGTGTAGTAGACCCCAGAGTAGTGTAAGTGATGTGACTTTATATGTACTTTTTGTGATATGAAATGCTTGTGCAATAGGTCGATGAGGAAGAGTTTATTTTTGAATCATTTCTTCATTTGCCGAGTATGTTGTTAAGTGCCAAACGTGGTTGTGTTCTATTGTAACTTTACATTTTAAACTTCTGGTTTAAAACTTAAAAAAAAAAAAGCACTTCACCTTACCTCAGCTTAATCAACTGCCTTTACATCTGCACATAACTCCTTCAAGCAGTGATTCTGGACAATATTCTTCTGATTGGTGATGTATAGCAGTACCAGCACATGTTAAATAAGTATCCCAACCACAACAGGCCGTCATAGGGACTTCCATCAAAATTACACAAGAGCAAAGTCTGTTCAAAGCATTTATGAAGGCGTGTTGGTCCATCATGCATCACCTCTGCCTTTGGCAGTTTGGTCTGCAGCTTATGATGCTAATTTAATGTTGTCGCTTATTACAGTATGTCCAACACTTTCTACTCTTTTTACACACACTTCTTTCTAGTGTATTTAAGGTGGTGAAGGCTTGTTAAACTCCATTTTGTTTGATGTCACCAGCTACACGAGTACCATGTCCAACCAGGCTGTATATTTAGCTGTGCTGAGTGTGCTTTACATGTTATAATGCTGATCTAAAATGACAATAACCAACACTTCAGAGGTCACGTAAAGTTATAATCCTTAAGATTTCCTTCCTTTCAAACCCCATTTTTGCAACGATTAATGGCCAACTTTTGGACAGCCCTCCTGTTTCCTGTACTCAGATGTGCTCTGTGCTAGGCTGGTGTAGGAAAACCAAATTTTGAAGCTGGTTTAAAGATGTTGCTGGGGGACCTGAAAAAGCTAGCAGGTCTGTGTGGAGTTTGCATGCTCTCCCCGTGCTTGTGTGGGTGCTCCAGGTGCTCCACTTTCCCCACCAACAAACATGTATGGCAGGTCAGTTCTCCTGTCCTCTGACCAAGGTGCCGACTTAGTACTGAAGTTGGTCCCAGGGTGCTGCATAGCAGCTGCCCACTGCTCCTTATAAGGACGGATTAAAAATAGAGACTAACTTTTGTTCTGTGTATAATTGAATTTGTGACGATAAAGATGACCTTTACCTATCCCTTAAGTCAGCTGATGTTAGCAAAACATTAGCTAATGGGCTAGCGAAGGACATAGCATATCTTTGTGCAGGAAACACGAACGGAGAAAGTTGACCACGGTTCCGCCAGGTACCAAGTTTGCTCAACTGTGATTGGAGCACAGAGCAAAAAAGGGGCAAGACTTAAGAAGTGTCCATTTTTAGTGGCAGAGTCTGCCATACCACTCCGAATTCAAATTTTGTCCCCATGCACAGGGAATTCACAAGGACGAGTAATTATTTGATCCAATGGTTCAAGTATCATTGGTATTTTTGGCACTTTATAAAAAAGTAATTATGTTGTTTTTTTTCTGTAATGATTGTGTAATAAGGTGCAAGGCTGGATTACCAACTGAACAAAGTGGGCAACTGCCAAAAGGCCTCAGACCCTGAGGGGCCACCAAAGCCCTGAGTTCACTGCTTGTCAACTGGTTTCGGGAATATAATTAATTTAATTAAAAATCAGTATCCACTGGCCCTGCATTGTTAGCTAATGTTGCAGCCACGTTTCGTAAAGGAACAAGCAAATTCTTGCCCTGGGGCTCCCTGATAGGTTAAAGCTGTATTATACTCTCTGTGAGTGGGTGAGGGTTTGCTAGGGTTGGCGTGACATAAATTTCATCATCAGAGGTTGTATGTTTAGGCTCTGTGTGGACATCAGTGCACCCCAAATTTGTTGTGACCATGCAGACTTTGGTAGCTGCTACAGAGACCAATCTATTGCGTATGTGTGGAACATGTCCTCCAAATAGCTGTCCGTTTGGGTGTCTAATCCAGCCTTGATCCAGCCATGATGGGAAGATGATTTTTTGGGCCAGTGGGCATCACATGAACTGCAGTACCAACTGTGGCCACTGCTCCAAAGTCTCCTCACAGACCAGCATTGTTTATGGTCATTTTAACTGCAAATCTGGGGCCTGTATTACTAAAGTTTTAAGGATCATAACTTTAAAGATGTAAACCTCACCTCTACAGTACCATAATGAGAGAGACTACTTGTCAGTGGTGTTTTTGAATGAGCACTTAAAGAAAGATCAAGGATCTTAAGAAACTGGGAACGGGGCAATAACGGTGTTCTGTCTGAATACAGGAACTTTACCAGATTTGCAGCTACTGTATACCTGACATCACTTGCACTAAATCATCGAGGGAGGAAGAGCATCCCTGAGCATTGCAACTGAGATTTCTTCTTTATTCATTCACAAGCAATATTCGAGTATGGGTCCAATCTATATGCCCTGCAAAATATCAAAAGCAACAGTGAATTCAAGTGTACAATAGTTAACAATAATCAAGTTTCCTACTACGCACAGTAGTTAGCAAAAAAATAAATAAATAACGTAAAAACATGCTTACCGTAGGCAGGTTAGTTGATGGAATGTGAACCCTGATTTAACACGCAGAGGTTCTGTAGCATTTTCATTAGAACAAGTTAGAAAAGCACAATTTGCTCAACATGGTCGGTCAGTGTACAATCACTTTTGATCATAGATTGTAAATAGTATTTCAAGATGTCCTAAGTACATATCTTTGTGTATACATAAGTGTATATAAGACATATAACCAGAGACTATTTGTGAGGTAAAGTTATTCATATTTTCTCTATCTCCAATATAGATAACCTGTATTTTCATCCTGTTAGTCCAAAAGGCTTTTTTTCCTGTGTGTATGTATGTATGTCAGATACTTGACTTGGTTTGTGACTCTTCTAGCTATTTCAAAGAAAACGTGTTTCAGGGACTGGCTTTAAAGAAACTGACAGATTTCACCTTGAAATACTCACCAGTCTCGCTCGGAGCGACTCCGGTGTTTGGATTTTAAAAATGAATATGCAAAGCCATTTTGACTCTGAAGCACTGTGTTTTTTGTGCACAAGTGATACTTGACAGTATGTGCCAACGTGTACCTTAGTGTGTTTGTAACTGTGTTGCCTTAGTATAAATTTGCCAGTATTGTCTAGTTTTTCCTCCGAAGGGGAGGTCGTGCACTTTAGAGTATACACATGACCTAATAACGTGCAATGTCCAATGGTTGTTCATAAGTTGATGTTTAAAAAAAAAGTACTCAAAAATGTAACTGAAGCTCTTTGGTCTGAATGTGTCATGAATCAAGGGTCTGTTGACAATGAAAGCATTTCATTTATTTATTTATTGCAGTTTGTAGATACTATAACGCTTCTTGTTTAAGTGTCTTAAGTCCCTACAGAGAGTTCCCTGATGATTTAAATACTTTATTAGGTTTAATGGTCCTGATTCTACGGAAGCGTTTTGCTGCCACGCCAGAAAAAAACCCAAAACAAAACTGATGAGTATCACGATACAGCAGGGAAACACTTATTGTTAAAACAAGATACTTTTAATGTTATACAAGATATTTTAACTCCACAAACTTATCACGTCCCAGCTTTTAATAACAATATGCAAATTTTCTTGTACATGGAAGAGTTTCGCGTTATAATGCGATAACTTATATTGTTATTACATTATAACAAGAAACTTTTCTTGCATTATACAATTTATCTTGTTATAACATGAAAATGTTCGTGTTATAACGGGACATAACAATATAAGTTATCACTTTATAATAATATAATTATTATGTTATAACAAGATTGTTATAACAATACACTATTTAGCTTGTTAAAACTTGAAACGTGTGTTATAACGGCTAACTAATAACATAAAATGTTTTCCGTTTTAATGTGATAATTACATTGGCATGTTATGACAACATAAGTTATCGCATTATAACAATAAAAATGATTGCAGAACAACAACATAAGTTGTCGTGCTGTAACAATTTAAATGATCGTGTTATACCAATATGGGTTATCACGTTATAATAAAAAAACATTTTAAGTTATAACATGCTAAATAGTATATTGTTAGAACAAAAATAGTTTATTGTTATAATGTGATAAGTTTGCATGTCGTGATAATGTGAAATTATCTTGTTATAACGTGAAAAAACATCTTGTTATAACAATCAACTGTTATAACGTGACACTGATCCGTTTGTCTTTGTCTGACTCAGCAGCCACACTTCTGTATGATTCTGTTAACTTCTCAGTTAAAGTTGGCGTACACACTGTGACACAGACAACATCAGATTTATTACAGCGACAAATGAATCTCACTGTGGTAGTCCTGGAAAGCCAGACATTTTGTTTCTCTTGCTGCTGCTGCTAGACTTGCTTCCTTTGCACGTGCATGCGATGCCTTGCCTATCCAGCTTGTTTGATATACAGTCTCCTATATACCTGTTTCTATATATATTATATATACATATATACAGTATGTGTAGCTCCTGTAATTAGCTTTAGTGTCCAATGTATAGCTTATAGCCTGTAGATTAGTGCACTGTCGCTCTAGCCTTTACATGTGATCTCTGTGTCTTGGGCTTCCTGTAAAGTTTCTCCGTGCTGCAAGCATGCTAACCTCGCCTAGCATTGTACTCCTCTCCGCGCTTGATCTGACTATCTCTATCCTCTGTCTTTCTCTTCTGCTTGAAGACTGTCGCAGCTCCGAACGTAGAGTATTATATCTATATGTGTAGTCCCTCAGCATGTCTCTCTGAAAGCTCTTCTCTGCTCTGCACCTGTAAACGACCTTTTTCTCTCTTTCTCTTCCGCTTTCGCCCTCTCTGGTAGCAGTGACAACGTATCCTCGCGCTTTCCTACTTAACGTTTCTTGGCTACCCGCTGTCGTTCTGTTTGTGTGTCTGAGACAGTATGTTGACTTGTGTCATGGTGCTGTAATGTCACAGCGTTTAAGATTTTTGTTTGTTTCACCAAGGCCCTTGACTCGATGGGATGTACAAGAAACAGAATTTAGATTTGATTGTCCAAATACTTGTCAAATGCAAGTGTTGTTAGCCTTTAACACAGAAGTATAAAAAAATATATATATATACCCTGGTTTCTTGCTTACAGGAAATATTGTTTGTTTATGAGAACAATTAAAATCCCTAGTACTCAGAGTGCAGTTCATTTTCACTGAATATGGTGCGATTTTGAATCATATATTCTGCAAACTGCTGTGCTAGCTTCTCTCAAACATTCATTTGTCCTGAACTATATGTTACTATTGGAAAAAATAGAAATAAATATTGTCAAAACAAACATCATTGGAATCTTCTTTTTTCTTCTTTCATACTTTGTCCATGCATACAGTAACATTTTCAAAGCTAACTTTGCACTGCAAAAAAAAAATCATCAATCTAATTAACTTAGCATGAAATACAAGTTAATTAAACTTTAAATTTCTAGTATTTATCTTAGAACACATAAGAATTTATAACCATGAGCTCTTCAGACTTGAAATGATGTGTTAAATGAATGTACTGTGTTCAATCAACTCATTTAATTGAGTTCATAAAGAAATATGATCAGCATATTAGCAGACTACCCAGCGTGCACTGTGAGAGTTAAAACTCAAAAAGAATCAAATCAAATTTGTTTTAATGTTTGTCAGTGTGAATGAAGAATTGTTGGTTCAACTTAACATTTCAAGCTTATTTACTTATGTTTTCTCAAGTACAACTGAATTAATATAAATGTATTTGATTTATTTCCTCAACTTGTCTTTTCAAATTCGGTCAACTTAAAATTTTAAGGCAGCCCGGACACTAACTTTTTTTTTTTTTAAGTTAAAGCATTTTTACAGTGTTATGCTTCATACCCTAGACCAAAAGCACAGTGTTACGTGAACAGAAGAGGTAAAATTGTTATATAAACCGTTGAGAAAGTCCTTGAACAGCAAAGTGGGACATGACAAGTGGCACTTTCACAGCACTACAAGGCAAAGATGTGTCAGTGGTGTCAGTACAGAGTTTGTCATATTTATGTAATGATCATTGTTTCAGTGCCTCTAAAATTATAAATTCATGCTAGACTAGACACAAAGCAGCACATCAGGGTTTGATAATATCGTCTACAGCAAGGTTTCTAGATGCTTTGTCCAAACTAGACTCAAGATAGCAGCACTTTTATATTTACATGCAATCCAATACAACAGCTTTTGCAAACTAGTACTTTTATGGTATTCTTATGAAATTTATAATGATAAACTTCACTTTTTTGATCATAAAGTAGTCTAGATGGGGCACTTAATTCTAAATGGCTGACTTCCAGCCATGGCTCCATGAGTAATCTTGATCTAAAAAAAGTAATTGTATTCTAAGACATAATCAGATACTAAAAATGGGGACATTAGTAAGATTACAATTTTAAAATAAAGAACAACAGTTTCCAAGTCATTATCGTGGCCTCTAGTGAAAAAAGGCTTAACTGGGTGGAAATTTCACTATATTTTATGTCTTTAAATTAATCAGTCAATCAATAAATGGTGCACACATAAAATACTTAGAGCTGCAATGATTAATCTATTGTTAATAAACTATTGACTATTAAATTAATCTGCATTTATTTTGATAATCGATAAATGTATTTAGTCATTTATAAAAAGAGAAAAAGAAGAAAGAAAAATAGATAAACGGCCTGCTTGATGTTGGAGCAGCCCATCTGATAGGGGTGTACACGATCCCAACGCTGTAAGCGGACTGTGCAGTCCATCGCCACTTCCCCCTCCCGGCTACTTCAATTGGATCAGTCCATCCAGGTCAGAGGTGAAGCGGGAAAAAAGAATCAAACGAAATCAAGACAGGAAGTGCTGAGTAAAAAGGCGAAAAGGTAAATGTAATTGATAAAGAACCAGAAAAGGAAAACCTCTGGAGCAGAAAAGAAGATGTATATGGAGGCTCCTGCTATAAACTGCAAATACCTCTTTGGCCACAATTGTGATGAACGTTTTTCAGTTACAAGAACCGCTAGCTAAAGTTTCGCAAAGACACACCTGTGCTGTTAGCAGGGACATAAAGTGTTGTTAGCAGCACGTTATGAATGTTTGATCCAGGTAAAAGCAGCTGTAGACTTATGTAAACTGGGCGATACGCGGACATTTTTTTGGCCTGACAGACACCTGTCCGTGTGGATGAAAAATGAACTGAGGAATGAAACACCTGAAGATACTTGCACTCGTGGAAGTTTAAGAGGACTGATCAATATTTTGACCTCGGATGATATCGTGGATGATTCCTTGTGAAGCAGAGTCAGGAAAAATGCACAGCATCAGGTAAGACGATTTTATGATTAATCTAGGCTGTTTGTTTTTGTTAATATTAGAGGTGGCTTCATGTTTTTTTCTGTGCTTGAGAGTGTATTTTGCGATTGCACTGTTGGCTTTAATTGAATGTATATGTGCAGTAAATCCTGTGCTGTTGAGATACAGGTGCTTTTCAGTAATTTCTCGTTATTGTGCCGTTGGTTTTGGATGTGTAAATCTGCCGACATGGAGGTGACTTGATGTTTTTGCTGCTGTTGTTGATGTTAACTGTGAGCAACAAACCATTATTTTCTTTAAAGATGAATCTGTCGATTATTTCCTCTTTTAATTGATTAGTTGTTTGGTCCATAAAATGTCAGAAAATGGTGAAAAATGTTGATCAGTGTTTCCCAAAGCCCAAGCCTAAATCAAATGTCTTGTTTTGTTCACAAGATATTCAGTTGACTGTAAGGAAAGCTGAAAATATTCACATTTAAGTAAATTTTTGTTCATATGTCAATGCTTTTTTGACAGAAAATGTTTTTTTAAATTTTATAATACATATATTTAAAGGTTGTTTTCTCAAATTTTGTTATTTTCAGTAGCACTGAAATACATAAAATGTTCCCATTTTTCTATAATTTGAGTATTTTACAGAGAGGTTTGAGCATCACACATAGCCTGATTTCTATAACATTTTATTCCTAAAAACGGTGGTGAGAATATATTTTTATGGTTGCTGACTGTAGGCTATTTTGTGATTCAGATATCCAAAAGTCCCTCTGTAAAAAACTTTGACTCTAATATGCCAACAAAATGAACCAGGAACTCTGCACATGACTTTATCTATTGTTTAAATTTCTGTTCTAGATAATTATGCAGATTTTTGCATAATTAGATAATACCTCATTTGCATTTCTTAACATTTAATTGAACTTAATACAGAAAATGTATTAAGTAATCAACTGCAGAAGCTTCATGGTGATATGATATATACAGAGATGCAAGAAGCAGTCAGAGCAGATTAAAACAAACAAAACAATATTAATCAAGCATGCTTGAGAAAAGAAATCTTATCATACATACAACACTGTAAACTAAATACATTTTTAGACACTATAGACACAAAAAATATCCGAATAATAATGATAATAATGATATAAGCATCAGAGTTGAAAAAAATGATGCTCATCATGCCACTCCAGTGACAAAGTGTGATATTTCTGTGAGCAACATCTCTGACAGGTTACTGACGTCTCTCTAGATGGCACTGCTACCCCACAATTTAGTCATGAGGGAGTATCAGGGAGTGTATTTTTTACCATGCCTCACAATAGGCTTGTACTGCAAATGTGGCTGGAATTTTTGGCATATAAGTTATTTTCCGTTTATTGTCCGATTGAGCTGTTATTTTTGCATTTTCCTCTCAATCATCTCTGATTACTACCTCCTTTTATGTCCAAACAAAAGAAAAACTGATGAAAAAAGACCTCCCAATCTATGTGAAAGTTTCCCCAGATGGGTTTTCTCATCTCACCCTCTCATACACTTACAGTAGATAAAGAGGAAAGTACCGCATGGAAATAATCTCCACACAATAAACCAGAGAATTACTATATTTGTTTATTTAAATGACATAAAGTTCTCGATAACAGGGTGATATATATGTGTGTGTATGTTTTAAACAAAACATCTGGAGACCACACTATCAGCTGGCTCTGAATGAAGCCGCTCAGAGGAAGAGCATGGTTTTAACATCACAAATGTGACATGAAATCATTCAGTTTAACTGTTTCCACACATTCTGCGTGATGAGGGCCAATTTAATTCAATGCAGTCATTGATCGGTCTCCAACGCATGATCAATCCACAACAGCAGAGAGGACAATAAGAGCAAAATCTGTCTCACTATTGAGCCATCTATCATCATGATTTAAACATGTAATCTGGTTGACAACTGTACCTAATATTCTTCCCGTAAAGCTTTACTGTTGATAGGTTGTGGCTACCACGTTACGGTGCACCTCTACCACAGCAAAATAATATATACTATATACAGTATACAAGTTCCCTTTTCTTTCCTTTCTAAGCTGAAATGGTCTAGAGGCTGCAGTATTTATCAAATTCTGCTCTATGCAGTCCCTCCAGGATGTTGCGAACGCAACAATTCACACACATTCAACCAATCCTCATGAATTCTGCGTGGCAATTTTGTCCAAACTCTGCAACTTTTCTGCAAATTTGACATCATACATGTACATCTCGATGAACCCAGTCAATGTTTTGTTTTATTACTCACTAGTTTTTTGCATTTATATTTCTTTTATTTTGTAGCAGGTACTGAAAAGAACAGAAGCTTTGTCATTGTAATTGATATTTATCAGTGCTATGTGCACTTCTTCATCTAGAAATAAAGCATATTTTGTTCTTTTTGGTGTGGTTACTTTTTTGGTGTGGTTAATGTCATTGCAAAAAAAAGCTTAAAAACATCACAACATGCAACACATTTTTTTTTTTTCTTTAGAAAAACTGGTGTGAAATCAGACATTTTAGGCTGCAACAATCCCCAAAACAGCCTGCAAAATCCTGGAGGGGTTGTATATGGAACAGTTGAATGGGATTCAATGGGTTGGCCAACATGCTGGTAATATTGTATGTAAAGTTTATCCTGATGGGGGCACTTAACAAAAGGTTTATCAACTCAGAAGCATAAAATATGTCAAGTAAAACTAATGGCAATCTGCCTGTTAGATTACAAGATGGTTAAAACTAAACTAACACAGTAAATCTGACCTTCATGAGGCTTTAAGGTTCAGTTTTTATTGAAACTGTCTTACAGATGTGTTGATTCAACTTCATGGTCATTTTGGAGGCTGTAATTGGTTGTGCTGTTGAAGTGTATTGTATTATACAAACAGATATGTGTATGTGAATTTAGAATCTGTAGGCATTGACAAGATTTTGGGATTGGAAGAGTTTTGGTTTTTGTTTGTACTCAGTTTGTAGTCTGGCCACTATTTACCAATCACATTTGAGCAGGCTTGGTTTGCATGCGGGTAAACAATAACTAACTTTAACTCCAAAAAAGGAACTCTGGTCAGTACAGAAATTAAAGATAAACTGCAATAGATTGATTTTTAACCCCACTTAAGTACATACGAGTATGTACAAAGCACACCAGACCCACCAGGCCTCAGATATGAGCACATGAAGTCATTATTTCTCCCTCACAGCCCACATGGGGAGTTTTATGATCCACTGTTCTTCCTGCAGAGCCACACACAGACAAAATGACTTGTCAGCTCATTCACCATTAATTATCATCAAGGAATTACCTATGTGTACTCTTGACATCACATTTTGGATCCTGGTGTCAGGAGACCAAATTAATTTCAATCAACCTTGACACGCCACCTCTGCACACTCCGCTGCTGTTATCTTCCTGACAGGGAACTCTCCGTCTTCTGCAGAGTGTAAATATTTTCATCAGACTGAAAATTATCTCTTAGAATAATAAGAATAATGACTAAATGAGCAGGTCTGACTTTTCTCACAGTTTCATCCTGCGGGGTCCCTTCCTCTCTGTGATCAGAGACGTTCCCACATGAGCAGTTCATCACCAGCGTCACCTGGACGGTCTGCTCAGTGTTCGCAGCGGCGCCGGCCATGTGGAGCACATCACCGGCCTTGTAAAGTCCCAACACGCTAATCCTACATGTGATCACACAAAGAGGAGAGGATCTGCTCCGTCTAAACACACAGGCTGGAGAGAGGAGAAATGTAGCAAACATGTCATAAAGTTTAAGACGAAGAAGTTACTCTTTTCTCCAACCTGGCGGTGATTTATGACCCGACCAACAGATGGTAAAATCAGGGTGGCTGGCTTGAGAGAGGCTTACCAAAGCATTCTGACAGAAAGGCCAAAAGGATTCTCATGCTCCTACAAACGACTGAAGTCTTTCCTGAAAACACACACTAAGCCAAGCCAGATGTTGGTGTCTGTTGGAATTGGTGGCGTTCACCTCGTGGCCGTACGTTTTCCTGAACTCTGCCTCTGCCCTGATGTCAACCCAGGAGCTGGTAGGTCATCTGTTAGTGTTTGGTTTCACTCTGACACTGCTCAGCTCACACATGAAAGCCTGGTCACCTTAGGGGAGAGGCCGCATGCTTGGCTGACAGCAGCAAAAGTTGCAAAGACACATTTTTTTCTCCCCCCACATGTTGTGTTATTTATCAGCTGTCCGACCAGGAGTTTGTCTGGCCTGGATTTGTAGGTTTCGAGGTCAAAAAATGTCTAAGGCATCTAAGTTTAAAGCTGCTTTAATAAACATTTTTGTATTAGAAATGGATCAAATGATTATTAGGGATGCAATGATTAGTAAAAGTAGTTGACAAAAAATTAGTTGCCAACAAATTTAATTGTGGACAATTCATTGATTATGTCATCGAACATGTTTTTGATGCTGTGGAGCTGAACTTAACATTATTTTTTTGGAGCTGATGGAAGGATGGAAGCTCCTCTCTCTCACTTGTCACTAGAGGGGAACCCTTGATTTGCAAAACTGTCGTGAGATTTGTACCGATCACTGGATCTGGGGTCTGGTTTTCCCTTCTAGACGTGACCCTCTCTGTGTCCCTGTCTTTTGCAAACTCGGTTGAAAAAGTTCAAAGCGTGAATTGTATTTTTTATGTTTATGTGTCAATTAATTGTTTCAATAACCAATGACTAGTCGACTATCAAAATAGTTGTTAGTTGCAACTCTGACTATGTGTAAGATGAAAGAGGTCACTTTTAGTGACAACCCCAAAGAAAATTTTAATCTTTTCCATTTCCAAATGCAGCAGGCAGCTGTTTTCAGTGAAAAAGCTCTGATAAACCCACTGTAAGCTACAGATGAAGACAAAGTTATCCACAAGCCTTTGAACGTAGTGTGGCATTTAGCTGCTAAAGAGACAGATATTTTCTTAGTGGAGACCAGCAAGGCTAAAACGAGAGTGAATGTCAGACTGACATTCATGCCAGTGTTGCTCTGTTAATGATGGATGTGTAAATAGACAACTACTTGATTGAAGGCAATTGACTGAAATTCTGTATTGATCATTAATACACATATGGCACCTCTCGCCAGAGATGCCTCAGATACATAAATCATGAAATGGATAAAAACATAATCAAGCCAAAAGACTTATTTCCCCTGTGGTCTTTTTGGGGAAGTGGGTGTAGGGGTGCTGAAGGAGCAACATGAAAAGGCTGCTTAGGGGCTGCTGCCAGTCTCTAAAGGTACATAATTTCATTTAATTGAAAAGCGTAGTCACAATATAATATATACCAATAATAATGAATAAATATTCCTAAATACAGTTCTGATAAAAAAAACTATACAGGTCCCACATTCATCAATTGGAAAAATGCCAGGTACATGTATATTTCAAGCAAACTGCAGATGGAGTGCACAGAATTGTCTAGATATACTATGAGTAATGTTGCAGCGGTAAAACATCTTTTTTCGTCCCTCTGCAAATCAGTAAGTTAAGTGTTAAGCGACTGTTTACTTACTTGTAACCCAACAGCTCCCCGAGTTCCTTCCAAACCTTGTCATTTTGGAGGGTATCTTTGGAAAAAGGGTGCTGTGGATCGTACAAGATCTGCTGCTTTCCAACCTTGTAAATTAATCTCTCATCGTCCCTGTTGACTGCTAACTGGAGGAGAAACTGAAATGTCATGGATGCCAGCATCTATTTTGACCAAGCCTGTGAAACTCTTGTAAAAATAGAACCAGGGCAAGTGCTTTTTCCAATAAGCAACATGTCACTTAGCCTGTTCATTGATGGAGCAGGTTAGGACATCCTCATTCTGAAAAAACTGAGACAATCTGACGTTCCATTGCTCACCTGGCTTCCAATTACTGTAGGAAGCAGTGTATTAAGGCAAGAAGCAAAGTCGGTGAAACAAACAGGCAAGTTTTAAACAACACTCCAAGTTATCCAAACATATTTGAAAAAGTGATGGATGTTTACAACAGACTCTTGGCTAAACTTTGACCAACTGTCCTCAACTCAACTGTGCATGCAAACAGCTTTCCCGTACAAAGGGGAATAATTACCACCATGTCAAATGTGCTGTGGTTTCTGCTCCTAAAACATTCTAGCTAAAGTGTCTGATTGTCTGTTTTTTTGTAGACAAGAATGTTGATACTGGACAGTTCCACAAAACCCTGGATTATGTTCAATGACAACATTTTATTCTCACTAATATCTGCACACAGCAACTACAGAATAAGGTAAAGGAAAGATTATGGCAGAATCAGAATCAGCTTTACTTGCTAAGAATCTGTTCAAATACCTGGAAGTTGCCTCCAGTTGTTCATTGCTTTCAATATACTTACACAGAAATAGACATACACATCACAGCTAAGATAAAAAGATATCAAAGAACAGTTGAAAATAAATGTTACACTAAATAAAAATCTAAATATGAATCTAAATCATCCAATATGAAGGTAATTCTGGCCCATTTTTTTGTCCCGTCTGATTAATGCTGAATTCGCAGGGATACAGGAAGATGATAAAATACAGGAAAACATACACAGCGATATGTTGCTATGGTGATGTATTGTTTGCCAGGATTGGAATAAATATATGTTAAATAGAATTATTTTGTCTGTTATTTATGTAATTACTCTAGACACTTTTAGTAACTTAGTATCACTTTTCCCCTTTTGTGAGGGAGCTGCATAACATGTGGTTGTAAACTCCATCACAGAGGAGGACAAAAAGTTTAAATATTCTAACTCTGGGCCAGAACTTTATCTGCCGGCTTCACCTAATTTTACTGTCCTGCTCTCGGTCATTACAATAATATATGGTTTGCTGTCTAGCAATTGGCTGAATCCATGTGAATGCAGCTTTAGTCCTGAAAATGTCCCCATTTTTCCAGATTATAGCAGTTATTTTAGCGAGCATATTGTTGTCATAACCAGCAAAAATGACGGTCAAAAACGACACAAACAAAATCAAAAGTTCAATAAATTCAAACTGTCCTGAAACTTTAATTATGCAGGTGCTTACTGGGTCGCATCCACCCCAATAATATAAATGCTGGACTAATACACTTTTGTTGAAGACGACTTAAGCCACAGATACTGTGTTGAGCCACTTCGTTAGTCAGAGTCAGTCGTACTCATTAGCTTCTCTGACCTCGCTGTGCACCCTGCCTGCTACCTAAGCATACACTATGTTCTGTTGCAAAGCACTACACACTCACACACACACACACACACACTCCACTCCGCACTCAACTTATTGTGGTATATGCAGAGTCATTTGTATGGATGCATTCAGTGAGATAGTTAATCTGTAAGCGCCTGCCGGAGAAAGCAATTAACC
Organism: Lutjanus campechanus; assembly: GCA_027495735.1. Classification (NCBI taxonomy): domain Eukaryota; kingdom Metazoa; phylum Chordata; class Actinopteri; order Lutjaniformes; family Lutjanidae; genus Lutjanus; species Lutjanus campechanus. Next base: position 16,456 of record JAJHUR010092595.1, read on the forward strand.
TCGCGGACCACCGGGGAGTTGATATAAGTGAGAGAGCATCTCTCCGCCATTTAAATATACACCAGAGGGACGCCTTCGCTCACATTCAGCCAACCTATTATTCATCATCAGCGCTTTAAATGGTCTCTTCTTGAAGAC